>JAMKCH010024666.1:0-37668 GCA_023653785.1 Ophioderma brevispina | reverse complement strand
CAAAAAGAAGAGATGTAATCTATTATATAAGACGTGTGTCTGTCTGTGTTTATGAGCGTCTATTTTTCGGAGACCGAGGGTAGCGCGGTCCTGAAACTTGGTGGGAGGGTGCCCATTGACCGAACGAAGACCGAGTTTGTATATGTTAGTGGATCAAAGGTCATCGGGGGTCATTCGAGGTCAAAAGAGGTCAAAATGGACCGGCCATTGCGCGGAGACGAGGGTCGCACGTTCCTGAAATGGGGGGGGGTGCCCCTTGACCTTCCGAAGGAACCGAGGTTTGTATTGGATAGTGGATCAAAGGTCATCGGAGTCATTCAAGGTCATAAAGGTCAAATGGCGGTAAAACATGGGTGGATGGACATTGAAATTGGATGGTGGGGTCGATTTTTGATGCCAAAAATGTGAAGGTCACGACAAGGTCATCAGGGGTCATGCAAGGTCAAATAGGTTAAACGTTGATTTCTGGGAGACCGAGGGCTCGCACGTCCTGAAACTGGTCGGTGAGGTGCTCGTACCGTCCGAAACAGAGGTTGTAGTGGTTAGTGGATTTAAAGGAATCAGGGGTCATTCAAGGTCAAATGAGGTCCCAAAGGAGGAACAACGTTGTGTATCCAGACGAACTGGGGACGGGGTCGATTGTTGATGCCGAAAATTTTGAAGTCACGACAAGGTCAACAGAGGTCATCAGGGCAATGAGGAAACGGTGTATGCGAAATGAAACTTGGAGGGTGGGTCACTTGTTGAGGCCAAAAATTAAGGTCACGACAAGGTAATCAGGGGTCATTCAAGGTCCAAAGGAGGTCAAAAACGGTGTATGGACATGAAACTTGGAGGGTGGGTCGATTGTTGATGCAAAAATTTTGAAGGTCATGACAAGGTCATTAGGGGTCATTAAAGGTCAAAGGAGGTTCAAATGGAGGAAATGTTGTGATGGAATGCAACTTGGAGGGTGGGGTTTGGTGTTGATGCCAGCAAGCTAAAGGCACAAGGGCATCGGGGTCATTCAAGTCAAAGCGGCGGTCAAATTGGGTAAACTTGGTGTATCCCGACGAAACTTGGTGGCCCCAAAAATGTAACGGTCATGACGAGGTCATTCCATGTCAAAGGCACCTTGAAACCTGCGGTATTCATGCCAGGTGGGGAATTTCCGCGAAACCCAGGTGATCACGAAAACCCAGGTGAGTGAAACCAGAGATCGCGAAACCCAGGTGATCGCGAAACCCAGGGATCGCGAAACACCGGGAACCCGCCTAGTTGTTATATAGTAAAACAAAATACACACGTTGAAGCTTCACGGCCAGTAATGAATGTAGCTGCAACGTGTTTTACGATTTATACTCATTTTCCTTTTGCTTACGTCTCTACTCATTTAATGACCCAAATTCTGTAGTTCACTAAGGTACATACTGAACGTAAATGTTTTCGATTGGATTGGGCTTTCGTATTCAACACAATACATGACAGGTGAATGCACAAAGACGGAAATACCTCCCGATCGATTACCCGCTGGACTATTGCTTGCTGCTAGGGACTCGTTAACAAATGCGAATGTAGCAAGGGATTTAGGTGGTTTATTTTAAGAACCTATTAGGCCTTTGTTCCTTTAACCTTAAAAATTTGAAAATATATGAATTCAACATGGTACTGAAAATTGAAAAAAATCGCATTTAATTCTTGGCACGACGTATATGCAGCTAAACGTCAAAACAGAACCATTCGCGAGATATATAGTTTTCCTATGGAAGGTGTTGGATTGATAGTTTCTGACATGTCTTCGCCTGCGGCTCGACATGGACAAACTAGCAAGCTCAACACAACTCCAGAGGACTATTATATTCGCGAATGGTTATCTCTCCCCTTTATCTAAGCGTAGAGGTCATTGCCCTAACAGTAGTCAATAGGTTGGCAGACTGGCCTCCAGAGCAATTACATAAGCATGCAAAGAATACAAAAGAATCACCTGCAGAAATACCAGGTGCAGGTGAACCAGGTGCATGCATTGTATTCTTCAATGCTTGGAGATTTGGAGGGCAAAAAAAGTCCCTTCAACAAAATTTTCCTTTGGTGAAAGACCCTATACCAAACCACCTTAATTTGGTGGCAAGAACAGTTTATGGGAAAGAAGTTTTTTTTTGCAGCAATATCTTTTTACAATTTAATAAATTACTCCACATAACAAAAAAATTATAGTAAAATAGCCATTCTCAGCAAGGGATGAAAGCTGAATCATTGCAGAGAAATTGTGGAAATCATTTTGTTGCTAAAAATAAGTGTACAATGGTCAATTGCTCACAGACCCAAATGTTGGTCAAATTTCTTATTAAACTATAATACAAGTGAGTGAAAGTGGCCTCTAAAATTTCAGGGATTGAGGATGATACATATGTTTCAGGAAGTAACTGGCAATACTGGCAAACAAGAAATTTATTAACTATTCATCAGGGGATGATGTGATGGGAGAGAGAATTTTAAGTCCAATCTCTTCAGAATAGTTTCTGCTAAATTTGGTTTGGAAAAGTGTGTCAGGTTCATGTAATAACAATATTTTGGCCTATGGAAAATTGAAAAAGTCTGGTTACCACCAGATACCAATGTTATGCGGATGAGTGGTGAGGATGAGAATGACGGATCTCATGGGGGAATAACAAGTTTTGTTTATGCCCTCGAGCAATAATTTAGAACTATAGGTATACAGAATTTTGATTTTTTTCCTCAAACAATATGAGGAGGACAACCCTAATTTGAATGTTCAATAAGATTATAAAAATTAGTAAACGTTGATCAATTGACATTTCACACACAAGTTTCTTATCATGGATTGGTTTATATATTATCAGATTATTTTTTTAAATTACCATGTTAATGATCATTTCCTTGCTAGACACAAATTTTTGGGCAGCTTCTTTTAATCCATGTTCTTACTTGTTAGACAGAAGGAAGGAATGATTGTACAGCAATTTTGCGCAAAACTATTTCACAAGCATATCATGCGCACTGACTTTGTATGTTCACAATTACAGCTGCGACTTACCGTGATGCTCATGTTTAACACTGTGTGAAAGATATGACACCACTCCTACTTACTGTTCATAGCACAGAATTGGCATGCACTGGGTATTGCTGGGCAACTGGCACTACTGTTCAGAACCTATGCCTCGGTATCTGATACCCTTTGAATATGCAAAGTTACTGAACCAGATGAATTGCTTGTAGGGTATTATTTAGGAATTAACAGTATTATTTTGCAGCCATTCCTTAGTCCCTGATGTCTTTTGAATCCATGCATGTGTTAGGTGTACATACAACATTCACTGTTGGGCAACTGCCTGATGTGTTTTGAAGACATCCCTTAGTGTATGATGACCTCTGAGATTCTGAAATAGTGGATAGAACCCAGTCTAACTGTTCTTAACCTGGTTGACAGTTGGTTTTGAGGATTTAAACCCATCTCTTAGACTCTTAATGCCCCTGGTTTTGGCAATTGAACATTTGTATTGTTCATACCAATAGCTTTTAAGAATCTAACTGTCAGTTGAACCTGGTTGACCCCTGGGTTGGAAGCCACCCCTTTGTCTAAGACCATCTGAGTTAGCAATGTAGTTGCAGCAAGTTTGTAATATACTGCCAGGTGAACACAGGTACTGCTTGGCAAAGTGACAGTATTAATTATTTTACAGCCACACCGAAGCTGCCGTTTGAGTCTGTAAGGCAGTTGAACCTCATTTGAATATAAGCAGTTGATCAGCAGTCTGCTCTGAAGCTGCACTTTAAATATTATTTTGAAAGACTGAGATATCTGTATTGATCTTTGAAGGAGTGATTTGGGCTTTGTTTGGGTTTTGTCTGACTTTTAGAAACTTTCCAAGCATCCCGAGGGCATATCTTAGACAGCGATATCTCAATAAATGGAAAATAATGGAACTTACCATTGCCTCTCCAGACCACTTGTGTGTTTTCTAAGTAACATAACAACTCTGTTTAACACTTTTAAAGAAGTATATGCAAATTGGATATGAGGAGGTGTTTCAAACAGTGTGCAAAATATTTGTCACACTTTGAACATTAATTAGTAAAGTTCTTGGACATGACTCTTTAAATAGATTTCAATGGTGATTACTATAGGATATAGGAATGAACACATTTAGTTACCTGCAATGAAAGGACCTATAAAGTAAATCTTGTATACATTATCCATAAACATTCTGTTTCTTTTAAGTACCCATCTTCATAATTTTGATTATAAATATTGATTATAAATATCTCCTTTATTATTGCAATTGCTGAATTTTACAATTCCTTTTAAATTCATTTGATCACACATTAGGACAACATTGCTGCTCTTTAATCAAAGGTCAAAGGTCATCTAGAGATTAATAAAGGTCCATTCTAAGTGCCTAGAATCAAGTGGCAAGCATAATGCAAGTACCTAACCTTTTGTGCCACAACCAGTGTACTGAAGGTCACGTTGCCACATCTTAGAAAATTTAGATATTAAGTCTCTATTCAAAGTCACATGTATTCCACAGATGTTTGTGTTAGGGATAACATAATACCCTACAATGATAAGCTCAAATTTATATAAGGCATTGATGGAAATTGATTTCAAAGAAAGGGGCCTGGGGTCTATACCAAAATCTGACATTGTAAAGCTTCAGTCCTGGTAAGTTCCCATATAATGGACAATGTATGTGAGTTGCACCGTGTAAGAGAGATTTATCTTCCACTTCATGCATGACACCATAACACCACCTATGACGGTGTTGGGGAACATGGCCAGTTCCCAAAAATCGGTGCGTAACCCTACGTACCATACAACTCATGCGTATGTCCTCAAAAAACAGACCTTTTCATACCAGCTAGTTCACAGTGCTTTGAACAAATTGGTCCACTCAGGCGTGACATAATATGCACGTAGACTTACGAATGAGTTTCGGCTGGGGAACGGACACCCAGGACCCGGACTGCAGCTATAAGTGATCCCAAACGAATCATTTATTTAATCAAAGTGGAGCTGAGCGTGAGGAGGAGACTATCTGCCTCAAATCACAAGGGGCTAGGATCCATTACGCGAGTAGTAAAAAAATATTATTTGACAATTGTACATTAACTGACAGAGATATATTCAATTAAACTGATGAATTGATCCGGGTGATGTTGACATTTGACCCGACTTAACACTTTTATTACTGTGTACAAATGGGGTTTTGTTTAAAAGTAGATGGGGTATAGATGTGAGAGGGTATTAACTGTTATTGTTTCCGAAATTGAAAACCCATATTTAGTAATTGGACACATGATGTTTAGCCTCTGAAACAGCTTTATAAAGTGATGCAAAATGGGTTACTGCTAAACAGATTTAGAGTGTACTCCACCACTCCACTTAATCAGTATTGACTTCCATGAGTAATATAGTTAAAACTTAAGCTATAGGCACAACTTTTAAAAAGCCCTATATTATCAGGAATGTATAACATTGCACATGCCAAAAAGAGCACAATTTTCCAGGAAAGTAGTATCTTGCCAGAGGACTTTTCTATTTCTGGTATTAAACATTATATTACTAGGCGGTCCACGGGTTTCGCGATAACTGGGTTTTTGCGATCCCTGGCATGAATGCCATCAGGTTTTGCGGTGCCTTGTCATGACCTTTAAAATTTTTGGATCATCAATACGCCCCTCCTGCACACGAAAGTTTTGTCTGGACACACCAAAGTTTTCTCCAATTTGACCTCTTGGACCTTGAATGACCCCTGATGACCTTGCTGTGACCTTTAAGTTTACGATTGTTGGCATCAAACAATCAACCCCCCCTCCAAGTTCATGTCTACACCAACGTTAACGCCATTTGACCTCCCCATCTTGACTTTGAATGACCCCTAAGACCTTTGATCCATAACCAAATACAAACTCAGGTCTTCGAAAAGTCAAGGGGCAACCACCCACTAAGTTTCAGGAACGTGCGACCCTCGATCTCCTAGGAACCAACGTTTAACCTCATTGACCTTGACTGAACCCTAATGACCTTGTGTGACCTCAAAATTTTCGGATCAAAATCGAACCCACCCTCCAAGTTTCATGTCCATATTACACCAATGTTTTACCCCATCTTGACCTATTTGACCTTGGATGACCCCGATGACCTTTTACTCCACTAACCAATACAAACTCGGTATTCGGACGGTCAAGGGGCACCCACCTTCCAAGTTTCAGGAACGTGCGACCCTCGGTCTCGAGAAAAATAGCGCGGTAATTGACCTTTTTAGACCTTGAATGAACCCGATGACCTTTGATCCCTAACCAATACAAAACTCGGTCTTCGAGGTCAAAGGGGCGGACCCACCCACCATGTTTCAGGCACGTGCGACCCTTCGGTCTCCGAGAATAGACGCGGTCAGACAGAGAGGACTAGACAGACAGACAGACACAACTCACAGACACGGTATTTTACGGTATTAGAGACCACATAATATAGGTTCTAGCAACCACATACAGGAGTTCAGTATGATGGGTTATATAACAATACCCTATATTGTAACAAGCAGAGCTCTGTAACCAGAATGTTAGGCTATTAAAGCCACAAAGGCCTAAGCAGGCATGTCTCATTCTTAATGCCATGGTTAACAGTAAATTGGTTATTTCAAGGTAAAGTATTTTAATAGAAATTTGGGGGAAGGTAATAAGGAGGTCAGACTGAAATAATCACTTGCTAACCATGGTACACAAGTTACCTCACTTAACAAGAAAAACATGCCTCTTTGCCTCTACTACTTGGGGCTGTAAGAAAACAAAGACAGGTGATGAGCTGAGGCATTGGGTAAATTGCATTCAGCATTGTGAAAGAGCAGCCCTTTCAAACAACCAGCAGTGTATTGCAGAAGTGGGTACTCTTATCTTGGGCCATATTGTTTGCTGACTGAATCAGTGGCTAAAATTTCTATACATGTATAAGCAAGTGCAATTCAAAACTATATTAATTCTAAAGAGAGAGTGTTCTTTTTGTGAATCTTCATGAACTCTAAATTATTATTATTTTTTTTTCAAATGCAGTTAGTTGAACATTTCAAATTTGGAAAAACTCCAAGTTAAAACTTGTGAGAGATCTTGCTGGCAGGGACATTATGCATAACAGGTCAAGGGTCGCATGGGGTCAATAGAGGTCAAATTGTGTACAGCTCAGACAAGGCTTGGGCTTGAAGTAAATTAGTAAATGTGCACAAGAATAAGATCAATTTAGAGTCATCCTAATACATGGCAGCACACAGATGTATCACACGGCAGCTATTGCACTTACAACCTTCTTGTGCTCGCACAACAAATAGTTGTACCTTTCATTCTCCAAATAGATTAATTTGCAAAAATAAACCAGTTTGTTTTAAAAAGAGGCTTTCAAAATGAATGATTTCATGTGAGGATGCACACAAGGACATGTGATTAGGAGAACTCACAAGTCATGTCTCACGTAGGATTATTTTTTATACCAGTGCTTAAAATAGCCAATCAAAGATACACTCAATACCAGCCTGTACCAGGATTCAAAAGCTATACCAATATCTATTATTGAAAAAAATAAGTTCAACCTTGCAAGATTCCCCTGCCTTTTCAGTTTACCACACTGTAAAGGTCAATGGATAACACTAAAGGTATAGGAAGCATTGACAAGATTAACATTAAAACACGCATGTTAAAACATGTGTTAGTGTTAATGATTATTAACACTTTAAGATGTTAACTTTGGATAATATTAGCACTTTAGAGTGTTAATAATCATTAACACTAACACCTGTTTTAACAAGTTTTAGTGTTAATTTTGTGCAATGCCTCCTATACCTTTGAGTGTAAAATATAAATACTAACACTTTGAAGTGTTAAAAGTGTTATCCATTGACTTTTACAGTGCATACCAAAGTATAAAATGATCTAATTTGACCCCCAGATGACCTTTGACCTCAAATATCACAAGTCATCTGAAGACTCTCTACCTTAAAGAGGCATTTCGTGATCCACAGCCTCGTTCCCCCGACTTACCTAAAAAAAGTTGAGATTTTCATATCATTCTGAACCGTTCACTTAGGAATTCCAGTGTGGCCAAATCTTATGTGCCAATTCGGCCGTGTCTGTATCAATTCGCAATTTTGTGATTTTCGGTCCCTAAACGGACCGAAATTATAGCCAGTGGCCATGGGACCGTGGCAAACGAGCATTTGCTCATAACACAAAACCGCAAAGTCCTGGAATCACGCTAAAAAGTTGTGAAATAAAGCTTTTCTCAAGTGAACAATGAATAAAACAAAGGGCAGGAATCACTACTTTTGTGACCAAGTTTGGACTCGAATTGAAGTCGACTTTTCTCATGAACCACAAGAACAAGTATTCTTAACCAACATGAAAATACACCCAAAGACCAGGCACAGCATTACACCACACAGAAGGAATACGCTCTCACGAGAAGAGCTAAGAAGCCCGTGCCTGGGGGATAAAAAAAAAATCAAACCTTTAGCAAAACAATCATATTCATCCCGTCAATGTGGGTACTTCCGACATCCAGGGCGCGTCGTGGTGTGTTACACTTCTTATCCCACCGAATATGAACTTTAACTTCCACTTAAAAATAAAACTGCGACAATGCCTTACTGTCAAAAACTTTTTAAAGAACTCATACCAGGCACTGTTTTACTTTACTCCGTCTTAATACTTGAGGGTGGACAAACGTTCTATTTGTGTCTCGTTTCCTGCTTTATATTTTCCCATCTAGACGTTGTGCTAATGTTTAGTGAACTCTATCTGGGTGGTGTTAACATAAACCGAGGGACATAGCAGGTTGTTTCAGGGCCGTGTTTTGAGATAACAAACACACCAATCAAAAGGACAATGATGTATGGATAACTACTGACTGAAATAAATATATATATAAAGGTATAATCATATATCAACACAGTTGGACGAAGCCTACTTGAATCACGTATATGTTCTTCCACCATGCATATTTTTGCACTGGTTTTCACTGAATTTTTTTGTGAAAAAAGAGGTCTTAAATTGCAAGATCTGGATAATTCTGTGGAAGTTTAGGTACCACTTGTGGTCACTATAAATTCTGTGACAACCAGTGCAAAATTGTACTGGAAAGAATTCATTGTGGGAAGAACAATATACCTCCTCTTACTTGAATCATTGCCAAGCCTGTGAAAAGTACCCACACAAGTTGCTAAGAAAAATGGTTTCAACCTGGAACTTTTTTGGTTTTTCTTTGACAGAACTCTTCTTAAAAATGTTTTTTTTATGATTATGAGAATAAAAAGGCTCTGTGTAGCTCTACGAACCCGATTTGTAAGGTCTAGCTAAAGAATTCCTTTTTTTGTCTTTGCAAGAACCATTTTCAGCTACAAAAGCTTTACAGTATAGTTACTTTAGATTATCAGTTTTTTTTGCAGTTTTAGTTATCATTTTTTTCCAGTTTATAGATTACAGGTTGTTCAGTTTAAATTATCATTTTTCAGTTTAATTATCAGTTTTTTCAAGGTGCAATATTTTGATATCAATATCACCTTATTCTTCTTTGCACATTCTCAAGTTGGTATGGCTTTGTTGGCGGTGTGGTAGCTGCCCTGGGGGGGGCCGTGTGTAGTCCATGATACGGACCCTTCTTACATGCCCCGCTTTGAGGCTGGGGGTGGATTGGGAACCGTCACAGATTTTCATATTCCGAAACTTGCCTGTGATGTAAGTACAGTTGTGACTCTCTGTTACATGGGACCGACTCACTTAACGGTCTTCTTCTTCCGAAGGACTGGATATCTTCCAAGTAACCATGGAGGAGAGCGGGATTTCTGTATTTATCAATATTGGTATACAGATCAATCCAGAGTTTTCGAAACTAGATATAGGCCTAGATGGCCACTGTTGCGTCTGGCCAATGAAGGGGGCCATCTGTACATTTGTAGATGTTGTGGCGCATCGCCCGGGGCGCATGGGGGGCGTGATGGGTATAGACATGTTCCAGTCCTAAATGCATGGATATCTCATCAATAAATAAAATTCCAAATAATTCCCTTGGGTGTTGTTGAAGGCATGCTGAAGGGATTTCCAATGTACTTACTGTCTCGAACTGTTTTTGATGTTGCACATAATTGTGCGTTATGCTCCTGCTGTGCTTGGCGAATGATTTGTTTGTTGATGAAGATTCTGGTGGTGAGAGGATGCCATTACCCATACGGGGAATGCTTCCTCTCACCTTCTGATTTTGCGGATGTTTTTCATCACACATCATCATAATAATCATGATAACTGTTGCTTAGTGTAATCGCCTCTTTCACCACCCTTTGGTAGCAGTATTCATACTTTTCGTCTTGTTGTACGAGTGTAGACCTATTCATTTTATACGGTCTGATCCAGCCTATAACACTATTTCGCGAAAAAAAATTAAATAATCTAATTATAAGTAATTTGAATACCTTAGTGGCTAAAATTATTAATTATATGAAGATGAAAGAGGAAGGAAAAAAATGCATAATCAATACACCACCGTGTGGGATTCGAACTGGATTGCATGATCATGGGGCCGAGAATTTTCCAACTCCGCTAAGCGGGATTGTGATTGTTAACTTGAAAATATAATTGTTTACAGCTGTACCTAAAATTAAAACAAACGTCAACATTCTTCTAAATTTTACACTTGCGTAGGAAACTGATTCTATTGTAAATCGAAACAATTACTCCAAATCGGTCAATTTGGTATAATTTAAGAGAAAAGATTCTTTGGGTGACGTTTCCCGAGCCTCCGAATGCTTCCGAAGACGGCTTAATCATCTGATCATTTGTCCTTCCCCCCCTACCTCCCCCCCCCCCCCCCCCGATGCTGATCCTTCCCCCCCTCTGATTGCTTATCTTGACGTCACGGGGCCGTTAAATAAAATCATAAAATTCACTTTGGCTCAGATGAATGCCGTTTCGTATGTTTTTCAGCTTCCATCCCTGTTGAAAACTCATTCTAAGGCGTTCCATGCGATACAATGTTAAAATGTTGGCTACATCATATATCTGGGGCTTTTTAGGTCGTTACCTGGTAATGTCTCTACGAAATTATTTAAAGTGTTCCGCCAAAGCCATAGTTTCGTGGGCTACGCCACCTACGTTGTGGTCCGGGAACCGATGTGCGTCCAGAATTGAGAACCCTGAATTAAAGTACCATTAAGTAGCCACCCGATTCAAACCCGGGAAATTTTGGGTAAATTTGCGCCACAGGCCAGCACCTTTTCACTAGGCCATGTTCTCGGGTGTTTTCATAAGGTGACACCCCTCGGACAACTGTTCTGACCCTATGATTCTGAAACCTTACAGGTGCAACGAAATTTTCAAGTCATCCATATTTCTGGTAATATGTAGTTATTTCAATATAGATAAGGCACCAATAGATTCCCTACCTTTTATTTGGGCTCCAAAATCACCTTAAAATGAAAACAAAGGTGATTGGTATAGCTTGTATTTCAATAGAAAGCATAGGCTGAATTTCGTGATTTGCTCCTATACTATGAGAAATTTCACAATTTTGTACCAAAGAAACGATCTCAGCTTAATCATATCAGTGGGATATTTTAAATAGAAGCTTCACCCAGTGCAAAATCAGAATTTCACATTTTTAGGGACACCCTGTTATTGGGAATCTCTCGTTGCACCCGTTAACGACTTAACGGAAAAACCACACGGTTTATGTGAATTATTCCGTTAAGGTTCCGAATCATGGTGTCCGAAAAGTATGTCAGAAAAGTGTGTCACCTTATGGAACCCCCTGTTCTCCACCTTATTGAGAATCTGTCAAGAGAGAGCCTGATGTGGACGATTTTCAGGTTCGATAAACATACACTACCACCACTAAGTGATTTCCACAACAACACTTGACTTTCACAACACCTAATCTGCCCACAGCTCATCAGGGACAATTGAATGAATGAAGGTTATTTTGATATTTCCTCATACTTTGGCAGTGGCAACATGAGTTACAAAGCCAAATTTTTTGTAAAATGTTACACTTTAGTTGACTCCCAGTTAAGCATTAAGCTAGTATCATTTAAAAAAACTCTGAAATAATCTGAAATAACAGGTGCAATATAATTGAACACCAGAATTTGCAATAAACCGTTCATAGAATGAAGACTATCTACTTCATTTTGACTGAGATTATCAGCTTTTTCAGATGTGCGCATTTTTATCTTTCATACAACCTTACTGAGAATTATTATAGAGCAGCCTTGTGGGACGATTAAGGTTTCTAAAACATACACCACCATCACTCACTTCGTGATTTCCGACCTGAACAACACTTGACCTTTCACACACCTAATCTGCTCTTCAGACAAGTGTACTAACTCATCAGGGACTACATGAAAATGTATGACCTGTATATTGATATTTCCTAACACTTGCGGTGGGCGGCAGTACAGAGTCCACCAAACCACAACTTTTTGGTAGATTTTCATCTATCACCAGCGTCTGGAGTTAACTCAACCTTGCCTTTAAAGTTCTTAAAGGATGCTCTTTCCAAATGCAGTGGTTTGGGTGAAGTTTCGCTGTATTTACCATAGGAATGCTAAAAGATCACACCCATACAATACCAAACCCTTATCGCATGCAATTCCTTAAACAAGTCCACAAAGATTTCCCCTTGGATCCTAAATCCAACTCAGTTCATTTCTAATCGCAACCAAAAGAAAAGAATCATCATATCCCACCACTGTAGGGAAACAGAAAGTGAAATACAAAAAAAAATCGCAAATAAACAAATTCTTGTCCATAATAACAACGGCACAGTGGTCGTCTCGTGGAATACACACACGCACTCGCCAGCACCGCGCGAGGTAATACAAGACGGATTAATGCTGTCGAGTGGTAGTTGTTTTATTTACATGTCTATCTGATTTCTATAGTGTATACGCTCTATAGCGTATTAGCAAACACCGAGCACAAGCGAATTTGCGTCATGACTTAACGGACGTATCGCTTTGCAAATAGGCTTAATATCCATCAAAATACAATTTTCTCAATTTGGTAAAATCCCAAGATGCTATACTGAATGTGTGATATTCTAATTGGATATATCCTACCTGCCACACGGCCTTAATCAGTGTACTTTGCTTTGGTTGAATAAACAAATATTTGAAAGTCCCTGGAAATCTACCAATATTAGTCTTATCATTATTATTATCAAAAGCACGTAACACCGACAAAATATTGACCAATAGGTTTTCGATGGTGTCATATTTAAAAGGGATAGGAAGTAATTTTGCCTGACAAACGCCCTCATTTTTTCTTTAATTTGAGATTTTGAAATGCTGGTATTGCTTATCCATGCCCCAATGTACATAATAAAATTGATAAGCTGGGAATAATGGATAATTAATGGAAAACATATTCCTCCAACTTTGGTTCATGGAATACTGTCACAGGAATGACATTTGTTGTATTAAAATAAAACTTAACAACCTTAGAGTTACGTATTACTATAGCCATGATTTGAAACTACGTGGTACTCTAGGTTGGTAAACATGAGTAGAAAATAATCTTTCCCTAGAGGCATCCAAATTGGAAGGCTGAGCTTTTGAAACTCTAGAGTGTCAGCCTCTGTGTGGACATGACTTGTAAGGGCATGAGTGTATGAAATGGCCAACACAGAGGCTCTCATGCATCAACCATGCAAGACTACATCAACTCCACTTTTTGGGCCATGTTCTTAGAAATATGCCAAAGTGTGAACCCAGTAGGCGATATGGCCTCTCCTGCCATCTACTTGGTAGGAGGAGACCTGATCGTCAAAAAAAGATGTACCTCTCTTACATCCAGAGAATTTTTGGGAGACACTGTCAGATGCTTCAACAAAATAGGTTAGCAGAACTTGCTTCAAACAGAGATTTATAAATTGAGAAAGTTTTTCAGTATCTTCTTTGCAGTCAAATGAAAAAAAAAGAGCCAAGAGTATGGCAAATAAAAAACCTAAGTTTATGTTATAAATTGCTTTATTCTTGTGGTAACCTGATTTGAAATGACTTCACACTCCAGATTTGCTCACTAATTCATGCAAAATGTATAAAATATTTGGCTCACAAGATGAAAATTGGGCAACATATATTGGCTCTAGTTTTTTAACTATTTGTTGGAAAACGTTGGTTGGAGAGTGGGTTGCTTCATTGGTCCCCCTCACTCAAAGTAAACCACTACTGGCCAATAAACATCAGATAACCACTACTGGCACATACATCAGATAACCACTACGGCACATACATCAATAAACCCTATAATGGCAAGAATCAGATTGAAAAAACCACTAATGGCAAATACATCAGAGCAATAAACCATCTATGGAAAATACATCAGTAAACCATACTGGCACATACATCAGATAAACCATAACTGGCACATAATCAGATACTGTGCACCATAATCAGAAACTAAACCACTATGGCAAATACATCAGATAAACCACTACTGGCACATATATCAGATAAACCACTACTGGCAATTACATAGAAAAAAACATACTGGCAACAAACAAATTATGTACAATGCATGGCAAAAGTTGCATATACTGAGAAATTGCACTGGCCCTCAACAAATGTACAAGAAGTTGAAACACAGGGGCCAAAAGAAAAAAAAATTTGCCTCACATACATTTGGCAAAAAAACTATGTGTTATTTTTTTTTAAATAAGTAAAGCAGTGTGTAAAAATTCTTTTTTTTATTGTTTTTTGGGTCATTTGTTTTTTTTTTCTGACACCTAAAAATCAAAAAATTGGGCCCATCATTAATGGTTATGTGGCAAAAATGATTCCACATACTGTACTGGGTATGCAAGACCAATTTTGTTGTTGCTGTTGCAAAATTGTATTCATTGGTTGCATGTTATAAATGGCAACACATTTTTGGACAATGTTATTCATAAGGACAAGGAGAGGAGAGGAGACAAGAGAAAATCATTCATACTCTACCGAAATGTTCACCTTTTTCCAATGAAGAGATCAAATTTTGCTTGGTATCCCGACAAAGGAGTTCTGATGGATGACCCCCAAAAAGTCCATGCAGTGATGTTGTGAAGACATTTGCTCAATTTCTTACAAATTTAAACTTGAAGAAAAACTAATTCTGATGTTAATTAACTTGCTATACACTTTATTAGGAGTCTCAAATAATTTGGGGTCATGATTTTTGACATCCTAAAATAGGGGACATAAATCTGTAAAAGTAAAATAGGAGGGGTCTTTTTTAATTTTAAATTTCATAATAGACTCATATGTCTGGAGTGCATCTCAAAGGCAATATCCAGATTTAGAGAACACAAAAATATTTCTGTCATTTGATTGGTGGATTCTATATCATGTGACATAAAATATTTGAGACTAGTTCCCCAAATTTTAGCAGGAGGGAAATAAAAATTCCTTTAAAAAGGAAAGGGTGAGTCAAGGGGAAATATCCAAGTAAAAGGTATGGGAAGGGATAAATAAGATGACATTTTGTGGGAGTTTTTGCAAGTTGACTTATGTGACTTTTTGCACATACTTAGCCAAGGCATACATGAACGTAAATATTTAACACAGAGTGAATAGGGGCTTCATATCCCTCTTACATTTACGATTTTTAAAGGGAAAAATGTGACCAATCAACATACTATAGAACATACTACAGCTTATTCGGGGAAACAATCAACGCTATACTTACCCACCACAAGATTGACCACTGCTGACTCACCAGCAGAACTGGAAGAAGCAATTCCGGATATTTTGCATGCCGACGGACTTAAAGTATTTTACAGGATTCGGCACACATACAAACGTGATCAATAACATTTGTTTTAAATATTATAAAGCCCTTCCCAAAATGTAAAGCTCCCACGTTCAGCAACATTGTCACCCAATGACTTCATTTTATTTTCTTAAATTTTACTTCTGTCACCCAAAGAATTGAATTTTTCAAAAATGTTTTCAAAAATGTTTATCCACGCCATTGCACTATTTCAATATATATACAAACTTAGAACATTCGTGACTTCATGACATCTTACCTGTCATTCCACCGTATTGAATCGTAAATATCACATTTTATAAGAAGTGTGCAATTGCAATCTATCTATACTACTAAAAAAAATGAGATCAAAGGTCACACGCATCTAGGTAAAGGTCACACACGGGGGAAATGCACTAGTACTACTAAAAATGAGATCTGTCTGTCTGTCTGTCCGACTATGCGTTTTGACGCACTTTGACCTATGGAGCTGATGTTTGGCATACAGGTAGAAAACAACACCCTGAGGTTTATTATCAGGGTTTCAGGGTGACCCCCCAAAAAATCAAAAGTCAACTGCAGGAGGTCAATTTGCATAAAAATGCCGAATAAATGCCAAAAGGATTGCTAACCTGAGCAAAGAACAAGTCTGAGGTCAAAGGTCACACACAGGACAAAGGTTGCCTTCAATTTGGCAAGAAACCCAAAGCTGGTTGACCACATCTATACTTGACTGCAGATCATTTTTGCAACCATAAAACTACTGCCTCACTGTAAATAATTGAAATGAGTAATGCACTTTTCAACCATGTCTAAATATAATTGAGTTTGTATTTTCAGTCATGATTAATCAACAGTACTACGCATGCAGCAAAAAAATTTAAGAACCTCATTAAAGGTGGCTGATCCAATCAAAATCCGACCATTCATGTTTCCTCTAAGCCTCCCTTACATAAAAGCAATTAAATCAGTCCAAACGTTTGGATAGTGAAAGATTTTGAAATGTTTTTATTCATAACATCAAAATGAAAGCATTCTTAAGGAGACATGGGAGATTTCCAGAAAGAAGCACCTCAAGTGAATAAGCCGAATACGCCGTCTTTATGTAATAAGATGATGATTTAGTAGTTTCTGTCGTGCACGACAGAAAGTCAAAGCATGGTTTTCTATAGGGAACAATTAGGATAGCAGGCAAGTTCAAAACAAGGTTTGCGGTTTTCTTTTGCACCTTTTTTTTTTTTTTTTTTTTTCGCTAACCTGAGCAAAGAACAAGTCTGAGGTCAAAGGTCACACACACAGGACAAAGGTTGCCTTCAATTTGGCAAGAAACCCAAAGCTGGTTGACCACATAGTTACATCTATACTTGACTGCAGATCATTTTTGCAACCATAAAACTACTGCCTCACTGTAAATAATTGAAATGAGTAATGCACTTTTCAACCATGTCTAAATATAATTGAGTTCGTATTTTCAGTCATGATCAATCAACAGTACTACGCATGCAGCAAAAAAATTTAAGAACCTCATTAATGGTGGCTGATCCAATCAAAATCCGACCATTCATGTTTCCTCTAAACGTTTGGATAGTGAAAGATTTTGAAATGTTTTTATTCATAACATCAAAATAAAAGCATTCTTAAGGAGACATGGGAGATTTCCAGAAAGAAGCACCCCAATTTTTCTTGAACCCCATTTTTTTACATATTTGAAATGCTTACCAATGTATTAGATAGCACCTGAAGTGAATAAGCCGAATACGCCGTCTTTATGTAATAAGATGATGATTTAGTAGTTTCTGTCATGCACGACAGAAAGTCAAAGCATGGTTTTCTATAGGGAACAATTACGATAGCAGGCAAGTTCAAAACAAGGTTTGCGGTTTTCTTTTGCACCTTTTTGTCCAATAAACCTTCGAAATGTTCTCGGTAGGTGGTCTACAACTGATCCAGTGAAATTTTAGAGAAATTCGTATCCTACAAAAATCTCCTCCGGTCACTTTAAATGGGCATTTCGTGATCAACAGCATAGTACCCTTGATTTACCTAAAAGAATAAGGATTTTTTATATCATCTGAACCGTTGGCTCAAGTATTACAAAATAATACCTTCACATACCAATTACATGGATATTTCCTCTTGACTCGCCCTTTCCTTTTTAAAGGAATATTTCTGTATTGATTGGGGATTCTATATATTGTTGAATAAATATGTGAGACTAGTTCCCCAAATTTGAGGAGGGAGGGAAAATAAACAATTCCTTAAAAAGGAAAAGGCGGACGTCAAGGGGAAATATCCAAGTAAAAGGTAAGGGAAGGATAATATAACTAAGATGACATTTGTGGGAGTTTTTGCAAGTAGTTGACTTATGTATGACTTTTTGCACATACTAGCCGAGGCATACATGAACGTAAATATTAACACAGAGTGAATAGCCGGGCTTCTATCCCTCTTACATTATGATTTTTAAGGGAAAATGTGACCAATCAACATACTATAGAAACATACTACAGCTGATCGGGGAAACAATCAACGCCCAACCATTATACTTACCCACCACAAGAGTGACCACTGCTTGACAACCAGCGAAACTGAAGAAAGAAGCAATTCCGGATATTTGCATGCCGACGGACGTAAAGATTTTACAGGAGGTTGGCAAACATACAAAACGTTGATCAATTACATTTGTTAAAAATATTATTAAAGCCCTTCCCAAATGTAAAGCTCCACGTTCGCACAACATGTCACCCAATGACTTCATTTTTTGTTTCTGAAATTTTACTTCTGTCACCCAAAGACTTGAATTTTCAAAAATGTTTCAAAAAAGGTTTCATCAACGCCTGCATACTTCAATATAATACAAACGTAGAACATTCGGGACTTCATGACATCTTACCTGTCATTCCCACATGATGAACGTTAAAATATCACATTTATAAGAAGGTGTGCAATTGCCAATCTATCTATAATACTAAAAAAAATGAGTCAAGTCACAGCGCATCTAGGTAAAGGTCACACAAGGGGGAAGGAATAGTACTACTAAAAATGAGATCCGAAATCTGTCCGACTATGCGTTTTAACGTACTTTGACCTTGATGTTTGGAATACAGGTAGAAAACAACACCCTGAGGTGATGGTTATTATAAGGGTTTCAGGCGTGACCCCCACAAAAAAAATCCAAAAGTCAACTGCAGAGGGCATTTGCATAAAAATGCCGAAATAAATGCCAAAAAGGACCTCTAACCTGAGCAAAGAAGTTTGAGGTCAAAGGTCACAACCACAGGAAAAAGGTTTCCTCAATTGGCAAGGAAACAACCAAAGGCTCGTGACCACATAGTTCCATCTATACTTGACTGCGATCAGTGTTGCAACCATACTAAAACTACTGCCTCACTGAATAATTGAAATGAGTATGCACTTTTCAACATTGTCTAAATATCATTGAGTTAGTTTATTTTAAGTCATGACAATCAACATTACTACGCATGCAGAAAAAAATTTTTAAGAACCTCATTAAAGGTGGGCTGATCCAATCCAAAAATCCCGACCATCATGTTTCCTCTAAGCCCCCTTACATAAAGCAATTAAATCAGTCCAAACGTTTGGATAGTGAAAGATTTTGCAATGTTTTTATTCATAACATCAAAATGAAAGAAAAGCATTCGTTAAGGAGGACAGGGGAGATTTCCAGACAAGAAGCACCCCATTTTTCTTTGAACCATTTTTTTTACATATTTGGACTGCTTACCAATGTATTAGATAGCCACCACAAGTGAATAAGCCGAAACGCCGTCTTATAGTAATAAGGATGATGATTTAGTAGTTCTCGTGCACGACAGAAAGTAAGCTGGTTTCTATAGGGAACAATTACGATAGCAGTTAAGTCAAAACAAGGTTTGCGGTTCTTTTGAACCCTTTGTCCGATAAACCTTAGAAATGTTCTCGGTAGGTGGTCTACAATGCTCCAGTGATGAAATTTTAGAGAACTTTGTAGCCTACAAAAATATCCTCCGGTCACTTTAAATGGGCATTTCGTGATCAACAGCATAAGTACCCTTTTGATTACCTAGAGAATAAGGAGTTTTTTTATATCTCTGAACCTTGGCTCAAGTATACAAATAATACCTCATATACCAATACAGGATATTTCCTCTTGAATCGCCCTTTCTTTTTTAGCGGATTTTTTATATATTGACTTATCGCCACAGTAATATCATCCCAGGCCTCCTGCTGCATGTGGTGCCAAAGTTTTTAAGGTCCATTGCCCGATCGCTACTAGCCTCGTCCCAGAAGCCCAGGTTAACGGAGCTAAGTAATACATTTTGGATGCAAAAAACAACTATTTTTCATAATTTACCTGTGAATCTTAGAGCCAAAAGGATATTTGGTTGGAAGTTATGAGCGAAAATTGTGCCCCATTTTGGTCGATCAATATTGAGTGTACACAGTACTCTATGGGGCTACAAAATTACCGTTTTTAGATCTCACAGCCAAATGGATTGAAATATTGGTTGCTAAACTTACAGATGGGGGGTTTTGGGGCTGAAGGCCAATCTTATCACGATGAAAACTTCCTATCCTTAATCGGGGCCATCGCCTTTAAGATCCATTAATTTCAACGCACTAATAACGATTTAAAAGTGCTGTTAACCAGCAAAGAACTGTAAAAAATTACAAATAAAATATTCCTTGCCAAAAATATAGTAATATCATAATTTTTCGTCAATATTCGTTTTCCGTGTTAAGCCAATGGCGATGTTAAATTTGGGATTTTCTTGGCCGCACTCCCTGTGGCCTGTTACGCCCTCTATATTCTTTTTATTTTACGTGTTACCCCGTCGTGTTTGTATTGCAATCGCTCACGACGGTAGCAGGTGTGGAAGTGTGATCGCTTTGTATTTCTAATCTTTTGAACCATTAATTTTTTTTGTAAATGTACGTTCATGCTTCGCGGGCCTATCTTAGGGAGTACATTACCCTATGACGTAAAAAATGCACAAACATTTTATAAACTATCATACATGTAGATTGTAGAGGATATAAACGGCACAAATATTTTCTGCAACACTGCTATTTGCAAAAGTAGGGTCAAAACCCAAGCGAATAGAGTGGGTAAGCCGTAGGCTCCCTCGCCCCCAAAAGCTATATTTCTCCCATCACAGGGAAATCAGTTATTTTTTATGGGAACTTTTTCCCTGCATTGGTATCTTGCATCGCACAGCCTCACGGTGATTGATCTTGACCCAATCAAGCGACCCCGACACAAGACCTCTGACAATGCATCTTATGCTGATATTTGCATGTTAATATTCACACACTGGGCCTCTGGGCAATTTCCATTGAAATTTGACCTCAAAATGGAGAAATCGCGATGATGTTGATAGTGAATACAAGGGGTGTGGTGAATCAATCCCATGATGCATAGCATGTGCCTATTATTACTGTACTAAAATCATGTCAGTACTTAGGGATTAAAAAGTGTTCCAAAAGTTTAAGAACCCACAAGACATTTCATAATATGCAAAAAATCCTAAAGTTACTAACGCTTTGTGGGCTAAAATGGCATTAAAATATTAAAGTCAGGGTTTTATGTGTTAAGAATAGGATTTTTATGTGATCACATGACCCCACTGAGGTGAAAATTTTAGGCGCCCCAACCAAAAAAAAAACTGATGCAATTGTGGGATGGACTCAAAGTACCCTCTGGTGCATACCGTAAAACAAATATCATATCTAGAGCAGTTCAAGAAATTTGTGGGAGAGAGCCGCGATTGGATTGAACCATGACATTAGAATAAGGCTTGAGAATTGTCGTGGTTGGCAGCTGATCTCGACGAGGACTTGGCAAGGTTTTTCACCTGACCAGAATATTTTTATATTATATAAAACAAATTATGACTGCTTATATCGTGAAATAGTGAAAAATACCTCCCTCGGTGACTGGAGACGTGGGACTACTATTAATAGTAGGGAAGGCCCCAGTCTCAGTCACCTGGGTAGTTATTTTGCAACCATTACTCATGAGCAGTCAATATTTGTATCATACCGCAATACAGAATAAAGCCTAAGGGCAGCCAATTCTGGTTTGTAAACATTAAGTGAGGATCCAAAAAATGCTGCTATATGCTTTATTCTGTTTTTGGAATTTCATCTAATCAATATTGGCTTTGAGTGCCTTCCAGCAGGACATATGAGTCTATGAAATTTGAAATTAAAAAAAGGACCCCTCTATGTTGTGCTACAGATTTATGTCTCCCTTACTCTCAAATATTCTAAAATTTAAGCCTTAAAAAAATGGAGATACAAGAGGGTTCATAAATTATTGGGGCAGCACTTCAAACAGTTAACAGAAACGGAAAATGCTTCTCATAGCGAGGGTTGACAATCAGAGGGACGAACCTCAGCACTGAAAGAAATATAAAGAATTCTTTTTAATTCTGCTTGTTAATACGCTTTTTGAGAAATGTGATGTTTAATATTTTCTCATAACTAAGACCATTCTATTCATTGCTCAAAATGTAAACATCTCATATAAAGCTTATCTATGGTACGGTAAGCAAACATTATATAAACACCGAACATTTTTTAATTATGAACAACAGCAGAATTAACGAAGTCTTTCATATTTCTTTAGTGCGAGTTACGTCTTTAGAGCAAAATATCATAAAGCCCTTACTATTGATAAATCTAACTATTGTATATATGTACCTGTACAGGTACACACTATGTTCAATAATCTGGGGGATTAAAAAAAATAGTTTTTTACATGGAAAAATTGTTGGCCTCAGTCACAAAATTGGGGATTAAATTAAAGGCAACTTTGGGAGTTCAGCTAGTACATTTTTTAAAAAAAGTCAGTCTTTTTTCTTACATAGGGTCCCAGCCGCATCTAAGTTCAGTGCTCCTAAGGATACACATTGGAATTTTGCTTACTGCTCCAGTGCACACTAAGTCAGTGCAATGTATGCCCCGATGGCTGTCAACATGGACCAGTGGAACTAATTGGATTGAATTGAATGAATAAAATGTTATTATATAGTGAGCAAAATTAACTTAGCACACCCACAAAGGCAATGGACCTTTTCTTCCTTACTTGCATTTATTGAAATCATTTCTGGATAATGGGAAGGAGTTTGTTGACATTTAAATAGGTGCAACAGAGATTCACATATCAGGAGTCCCAAAAAAAATTTAAAGTCTGATTTTTTCTGCCTTGATGTAAAGTTTTTCCATCACAAATATCCCAATTAAAAGGATTAGCTTAGAATGTTTTCTTGGTACAAATTGTGAATTTCTAATTTTTTTATAGGAGCCAAATAAAAAAATTCAGCCTATGTTGTATATTTGAAATATAGGCAAATTAAATCACTTTTTGCTCTCTTTTAAGACATATCGGTACCACATGTAAGGTAAGAGATCTATTGAGTGTCTAATCTATATGAAATCAACTATTATACACATAGTTGGATGCCTCAAAATCTCTCGTTGCCCTTTAAATTAGTTAAAATGTGATAAATACATACATAGAGATAGAGATCAACAAAAGAGAGATGGATAGAGGAGAGAGAGGAGGAGAGAGAATGGAAAGGCTAGAGAGGAGAGGAGAGAGAGGGAGAGAGAAATGGAAAGAGAGGGGAGAGAGAAAAGAGAGAGCGCACGAAAGAGAGAGAGAGAGGAGCAGGGAGACAGAATGAATAACATTTTATATGTCATCTACTTGTTTCACGTAGTTTCGATTTGCACTTTCACGTTAATTTGAATTCATCTCTGTTTACATATTTCCTTCTCTCCTTTTCTCTCTTCATTCCCTTTCTCTCTTCCCCCCTCTTTCTTGTTCCTGCACACTCCTTGTCCCCTGCCTTCCCTCTGCCCTCTCTCTCCCTCCTCTTTACCTTTATCCTTTTCCCTTTCTTCTTGCCCTTCTAATCTTCTTCTCTCTTTTCTTCCTTCAGAGGGAAGGAGAGGAGGAGAGGAGGTTTGAAGGCATTCCAAATTATTCAGTTGATTCTGATGCCTTTACGAATGTTCATATCATGCTAAAAATAAAATCTCAACTTGTTTGAGGTAAGTCAGGGGACGAGGCTGTGGATCATGAAATGCTCCTTTAATTCATTCTGGTGTGAGAGCTATAATCATGGACAGAATAAGGCGACCAATTGCGCGTCTGACGTAATTTGACGGTACAGTAAATGTCGGCAGTGAAGAATAATCTGTGAACATTTAAAGCTTGTTGAAACAGAAAGTTTACTTACGTGAATTATTGTGTCCGTGCGTCGAAAACCCGACTCGAATAGGGCATGTTTTGACATTTTAAATCATATTTTGTTCGAACATGCCCCGCCCATACTACACATTCAAACCAATCACAGTCCGCGCCGTGCTGATTGACAAACCTTGACGTACGCGCAATTGGTCGGCTAATTCTGTCCCTGACTATAAAAACATGGTCTTGAAAGTCTCAAAGGATACTAAATACCACATACCTCTGATGTTAATTAGAATCCTTCAGGTTGCATTGAGATGACATGCCCATGCACAATCAAATAAACTGCAGAAACTTACACCTTCATATTCCAGACTTTACCAGAAAAATGTACACAAATGTAGCATACTTTGTGCAAAAAGCCTCCAGACTTTATTCTCTGGCCCTAAAATATGATATTTCTTTAAAGCTTCCCTTTAACAAATCAGTCTAATTCAGGCACCTCTATAAATTGCAGACACACACTTGCACTACATCATCTAATGGCTTTCAATACCACTTTCTTTGGCTGCAATGTGTGCATGCATTCTTAAAATGTCTAGGGAATTCTCAACCGACTTGAATGTATAGGTTTAAATGTAGTTCAGAAAGGCATGTGATGTCTGTCAAAGAAAAGTAAGCTATCAAATTTTATCTGCCTTACTTCTCTTTAAATAAATACTTGGTACAGAAGGGTTTCCCCCTTGAATCTTTGCAGTTGACTGCAGAAAACACTAGTGAATTATGAAAGAAGTCAAAACATCCACCTCCGCAAACTGGCTAAGAAGCAAATTAAAGTTCAAACAAAAATGCGCCTTTCACGCCTCTCTTCGCAAAACACATATTCCCAGAGCCAAGCCGTGTCCAGTCAAACCAATGACCTATGATTTGGGGTAGTTCTAATCAACACCTCCAATTGAGGTGCATATATGGATGATTTATCTTCATTAATAAAGCAAAGATCAAACACACCGGAATCAGTATATAAACACTCCGAGATGTACTGCCAGACAATATGTCGACAGACTGTGTACCCTACTGACCAATCTACTTGAGGAAATTTAAAGATGCCTGTTGCTCTTGGAGGATAATGACCAATCTTCTTGAGAAAATTTGAAGGTGCTCGTTGCTCTTGGAGGGTACTTAAGAGACTCCTTGGCATGTTCTTGCCCTCTTGCTGTAGTTTTGCTCATTTCTTAAAGCTGGATCAAGCCAAGCAATTGTAAACCAAACTAAACTGCATGAAATCAACTACAATCCAAATCACACCAAATGCAAACCAAACAAAATTGTAAACCAAACCTATCACAAACCAACCCAAAACCACTTTGAAACCAAATCCATTGCAAACCAAACCAATTACAAACCAAAGCCCCTTTGCAAACCAAACCTATCACAAACCAAACCAAACCACTTTTAAACCAAATCCCTTGCAAACTAATTACAAACCAAATCCCCTTTGCTAACCAAACCTATCACAAACCAAACCAATTTGAAACCAAATCCCTTGCAAACCAATTACAAACCAAAGCCCCTTTGCTAACCAAACCTATCACAAACCAAACCACTTTGAAACAAAATCCCTTGCAAACCAAACCAAAACCAAATATAAACCAAGGCCTTTTTGCAAACCAAACCCATCACAAACCAAACCAAACCACTTTGAAACCAAATCCCTTATAAACCAAACCAATTACAACCAAAGCCTCTTTGCAAACCAAACCAAACCACTTTGAAACCAAATCCCTTGCAAACAAAACCAATTACAACCAAAGCCTCTTTGCAAACCAAACCCATCACAAACCAAACCAAACCACTTTGAAACCAAATCCCTTGCAAACCAAACCAAACCAATTACAACCAAAGCCTCTTTGCAAACCAAACCCATCACAAACCAAACCAAACCACTTTGAAACAAAATCCCTTGCAAACCAAACCAAACCAACACAACCAAAGCCTCTTTGCAAACCAAACCCATCCCAAACCAAACCAAACCACTTTGAAACCAAATCCCTTGCAAACCAATTACAAACCAAAGCCTCTTTGCAAACCAACCCATCACAACCAAACCCACCCCCTTTGAACAAAATCCTTGCAACCACACCAAACCAACAACCAAGCCCTTGGCAAACCAACCCATCACAAACCAAAACCACCACTTTGAAAAACAAACTCTCCCCTGTAACCAAACCAACCCAATTACATACCAAAGTCCCCTTTGGCAAACCAAAACTCTCACAACCAAACCAAACCACTTTGAACCACATCCTTTGGCAACCAAACGCAATTGGAAACTAAACCAACCAACTGATTTTAAAACCATACCCCCTTGCAAACCAACCATACCCACTTAAAAATAAATCACACCAACTCTTGCAAAACAAAATCAATGAAACCTACCAACAGCAATAAGTGCAACCCCAACCAACTAAACAAAAGTATTTGCAAAACAAAATCCTTCCAACTTAACCAACAAAATAAAGCAATGAAATCCAACAAGACAAACTGTTGCAAACAACTCCACTGCAAAGCAAAGCATTTTGCAAACAGAATGTACCCAAACCATACCAATGCATACAATCATGGCAAACCACGAAATCAATACATCATCCCAAATTCAGGCCAAACCCCTAACTGTCCCAACCTAAACAAACACCTTCAATACCTTCGATAACCAAACTAGGCACTTACCCAGGTTACACGATTACATGCTGTCATGAAGCACACCCCGGCAATGCAACCGTGTTCTGGCTCAGCCCCAGTTCACGACCCACCATTTTCTATTAATCTATAGATTGACAAGTGGTGTCAAGAGATTCAAATATTTTGTTAAGTGTATTTCTTAATAAGTTGCCTCTCATAGATTTTGGAATAAATCTCTTTGTCAGGACTACTTTCACACTGCGCATCCGGCGTTCCAACACAAAAATGATAGGTCTGGTCCTCCTCGGTTGATATGAAACCATGCCTTACACACAGCAGTCTAACAAAACAATTTAAGGGTTCTACCTCAGCATGAATTGTAATTGATTCACTTACCATTTCAGAGACGCAGCAGTATCAAGCATACTAAACAGTGATGAACTGTTCTCTCTCCGAGGGTAAGCCCTACAAAAATGATCAGGGGTCTTTATGCCCGTACACCATATATTCTTGTACATGAAGCGGTACAGTCTACTATGTACAAAGGAAAAAACAACCCAGCGGGCATAGTTGTTTAGAGCCGCCCCGCGAAAACAAGTCGACGGTTTTTATAAAATTTAACGTCACGAAAATGCAAATTGAATCGCTGTTTTAAGAACTACGTCAATCGATTTGCATTTCGACCTAAATAGTGTGTAAATTTCTAAAACTCTTGACGTCTTTTTAACGTTCCAGCGTCGATTGCCCCCTGGGAACTTGATGTCCCCTCTCGAGGAGGACAAAAGTTTTTTGTGGTCTGTGGGTAGATTTGAATTCTCACTAGCCATGTTCATAGGGTCACAAAACTCCAAGGTTTGAATCTCCAGAGGTAAAAATTAAATCGGAATTATTTTACTTCACTCCAATTATGTCCACACGATGGCCAACTCGTGAAATCATCCCCCCCATCCCCAATCTTTCCTCCACTCTCATAAGGCATGTTCAGACGATCGTTGTTACGTGCGTTTGTAGATCGTTGGTACGCACGTCATTGGTAAGCTCGTGAGTAGTGGACCGTCTGAAAACAACATCATTGTTAAGCTAACAACAACGATTTACTTTTAAGAAATCGTAAAAAGTAGCGAGCTAACTTGCGAGCAATCGTCGTTGTAGTGCCGTGTGAACTGCTACTTCTTTACTCCCGACGGCGATGTTAAGGGTGACCTCATCGTAACCTCGTAACGACAATCTCCGGGTCAACTTATTCCTATCGTGGATACCAGAATGCTTGTTTTTAGTTTCGTGTATTCATCAACTTGTGTGACACGGTCTGTGCTTGTCTGTAGTTACAGTTTAACCATTTTTTCCAATTTATTATTTTTTGAAATGGCATCATCATTTAGGTTATGTACAAAGCCCCGAAAAAACAGGAGAAACACCGAACCCAAACTGGTCCGAAAGACCGGGCCGAGAGAGCGATACAAGCATTAATCAAGTTCTGGAAGGAACGCCACCGTGCCCTATAAAATGAGTTGACGACGAACTCACATAGGGGTTTCCCTTTTCGCGATCACGTGACCTTTGACAGGCAGTCCTCGTGTCCCATTTTGTGCTTATGCCATTGGGCTATGCCACGTACACTTCGTAGGTGCCAATATTTGTTGAAACAGAATCCAACATAATTTTTATTGAGAGAGAAATTAATGTCGGATCGGTTTCAATCTTAATAATTACATATTCATTGTTATTTGTGCGAGGTTAGAACTTTGTATGATTTGTATTAAGTGAGTAATCGTGATTTAATCACAGAAGTGCGAATGAACATTTTCCGTAAACCGACAACTGCACGTAACTGTCCTCTATGGCATGGAACCATTTCGTTGATGATTCATTTGTTTTTTGTGATGTCATGTTTGGGGTGGCTGGATCGCTTCTCACTGATTGGTGTAGGGGAATGATAATCGGACCATAACAAAAGCGTTACTGCCAAATCTCTGCGATGAGTATAACAATGATCCTATAGCAAAGCCCAAATATCGCTTTTAAAAAAACATACACACTCCTGCTTGAGGAATTCCATTTTGGCATTGGTTTAAAATGGGTTGTAGATTCGCGGGGTCCCAAGCAATTAACCGTAAGGTCGGCACGAGCGGCGCGCTACTTCCGCTATTTAACAATGACTGATGAAGCCCGCCGCTCGGTAACTTTGGAAGGGTATTGTTGTTAAGTTCGTGTGGACGTGCGTCGTTTGTTAAGAGGCCGCTAATGAGGAGTAAATGAATTTTTCGTTGGTAACGCTACGTTCGAAAGTAGGCCCACCATCTGAACACACCTATAATCAAGGTGTAGACCGAAGTCAACATACCGGAAGCCATGTATTTCACAGGTACTATTCAAACAGAAAACAACAGAATTTTGTCAACAAAGAGACCTTGTGAGGTCACCCCCCCCCCCCCACTATCCCCCCCAACCCCGAATTTGTCCACACGGCAAGTACACTCAAACAATCCAGAGTGGTTTATTGAGTTAGAGGCTTACCACCCAATTTTTAGGGTGGATAAACCCTTACTAGACCCCTCGATGACACTCCTGAGTTTTGAAACTCCAATGTGGCCGCTGGTCAAAAAAAACCCTGATCAACACTCCTGAGTTTTGAAACTTGGGAGTTTTTTTTTCCGTGGGACCACATTTTAATGAATGGTTGCTCATAGATTAAGGTAAGTACGTCAGCTAGATAGGTCCAAAATATATGTACAGGACAAGTGAAATAAGTCATTTGTAAGTTAAAATCAATTCGTTTTCAGTTGTCAATTTATAAGCCAATTTTTCGGGGTTTTCTAGGTTTCAGTTTATGTGCCAATTTCTGGGTTTTCTAGGTTTTCACGCTTTATGTGCCAATTACTAGGTTTTCTAGGTTTGTTTATGTGCCATTACGGGGTTTTCTAGGTTTCAGTTTATGTGCCAATTTCGGGGTTTTCTAGGTTCAGTTTATGTGCCAATTTCTGTGTTTTCTAGGTTTATTTATGTGCCAATTTCTGTGTTTTCTAGGTTTCAGTTTATGTGCCAATTTCTGGTTTTCTAGTTTCAAGTTTAAGTCCAATTTCTGGGTTTTCTAGGTTTCAGTTTATGTGGGCCAAGACTGAGGTTGATGTTCCACCAAACCAGGCAGTCCACCGGGGGGGTTGTGACCCTTCATAAAGATTGGTGGATACCCACTGAATGACGTGTCAGAAGTTTCTGCTACTAGCCGATTCCTCTCACAGAATGCCCGCATAGATGATGAATCACATCAAGATTGGTAAGCTCGTGACTAGTTTTTGGAGATTGTACCCCCACTCTGGTCAGCCCATGGCATCCAGCTTAATATAAAGATCGCGTTATTGCACAGTCTGCTAACTACACTCTTGTAGTGGCAGTGAATCTTGGGACCTGGTACCAGTCATCATGTGAAAAACGTTGATCAATTCCACATTAGTTTCCTAAGGAAAATCTGTGGCATATCATGGAATGACAAGATACCTAACACTGCGGTTCTCGACACTGTGGAATAGAAGGAATTGAGGCCTTGCTTATTAAGGGCCAACTCCGCTGGGTAGGACACCTTGTTCTCTGGAGGACATCCAATTTCCCAAAGCACTCTCTCTGTGAGTTAGTCTCTGGCCAACTTCACCAGAGGTGGCCAGTCAAGAGGTATAAGGCCACTCTGAAAGCTAAGCTAACTTGAAAGTATGTGACATCGCTACTGACACCTGGGAGAAACTAGCTCTCGTTCGCCCAGATTGCAATCACTCTGTAGGCTGGGTGAAGAATTTGAGAATAGCCGCATCAAGCAACTCAAGGACCCGCTCGCACTGCTCCGCCATGCTGTCAAGACCAAACATTTTCAAAGCTCTTCTAAGCTCTTCTTATGTCCCTGTCCGTCTGCAAACGTTGTTGCCGTTCACGTATAGGCTTGATTAGTCATCGTAGGACGCATCCTAATAATCATAACATATTTAGAGAAAATGTGTTCGACTCGACTGCATCAAGACCATCATCATTATGTGCCAATTGCTGGGTTTTCTAGGTTTCAGTTTATGTGCCATTTCTCTGTGTTTTCTAGGTTTCAGTTTTATGTGCGAATGTCTGGGCTTTCTAGATTCAGTTTTCTGTGCCAATTTCTGTGTTTTCTAGGTTTCAGTTTAAAAGTGCCAATTTCTGGGTTTTCTAGTTTTCCAGTTTAGTGCAATTGCTGGGTGTTGCTATGTTTTCATTATGTGCCAATTTCTTCTGTGTTTTCTAGGTTTATTTATGTGCCAATTTCTGTGTTTTCTAAGTTTCAGTTTTAATGTGCCAATTTCTTGGTTTTTCTAGGTCAGTTAATTGCCAAATTCTGGGTTTTCAGGTTCAATTTACTGAAACCCCAAAGACTTGGTTGCTATTTCTAATGGGACTCCGAGTGTTGCTTAAGAACTGTACCCCAAAAAAAAAGTTCTCGGCTCTGTCTCTGGGTTAGAGCGCACTTGCTTTAAAAGATCATGCTAAACTAAAATCACTTGAGGACTTTTCAGCTTAATATAAACCAACCCCTAGCTGACACCTGCCAAACCAACTTATCCACAGAACGTGAAATGTGAATTGCACAGGCCCCTGGAATTAACACTAGGTAGGGAGTAGCCTGCCGAGACTGTACAAATCTGTAGGGAAACTGTCTCCAGCAGTATCGATTCACTAGTAACGTGACCGCATTACCTTGCGCACATCTCGATTAATTTTGAATGCTAATCCGGGGACCGCAGATACGAGCTCAACAGGTGGTATCAATGGCACGCGACATAAGTCTCATTAATCAATTACGCGACCACAGCTACCTGAATAGCTCCTTAAATAGGTTTTGACAGTGCATGAATTATGTAGAGTGCAGTTGCATTGTTTCACTACTTTCGTGCTTTGTGATATAATTTATGTATACATACACTGTTTTTAGAGGGCCTATCAGAGTGCCCAAGTATGGAAAATAAACAATAACACTAAGATAAAAAAGATGGGGAAGGAGAAGCTGAGTAATCAGAAATTGTCCTTGTGATTTCTTCCGCTTTTTTTGTTTGTTGGTTGGTTGTAGTATTTTCCTTATTGAGGATGGGCTGATCATTCTGAAAATAAATAAGGGCCTACGCCTACTCGTGCATACTGCAGTCGCTACACACGGACAAGCTCTCCATTTTCCAAAGCCCAGTGGTGTCCATTCTTTCCTCAAAACCTGAATTATTTCCCAGCCCTATACAGCTGTCTAGCAAAATCTTTCCCCAATTTATCTCAATTTCAATGTTACAGCTAGCGTGTCCATCCAACTGATCCGTAAGTCATCCTTGTGAACAGGTAATTAAAAATTGTATGTTCAAATGGGCGAGCTAGTAACTTATCATACTGACTTTTGCTAAAAATATTAAGATGAGTAAAGGTCAATCCACATATATATAACCCGATTTTTCTTTGATTTCCATGCCATTTCTTCCCTATGTGGATATGATGGTTCTATACGTTTTGCTTTTATTTACTATTTTAAAATAACAAAACTTGGAACTCAGTAACCCAAAATAACAAAATTATTCCGCAGCATTTGCAGCGAATATAGACTCCTTGTTTAAAAATGAATAATATACTCCAATCAGATAAACAACGTCCTCACCTATTTGTGACGGTAGGCATCTGACCAAAAAGATGAGCCCCTCGCCCACTGTACCCCTACCACAGTCCACTTTCCTGCTGATTTTTTTATTATATAAAAAAATCCCCCCCAAACTTATAGAAATTCTGACTATAAAGTCACAAGATTTTCACAAAGTTCAAAAAGGATCATTTTAAGGGGGCTAGATCAACTTTTACAAAAAGTAATACTTTTCCGAAAGCCTGGCACCCCTCTCCCTCCCTCTCATCAACACTCGGAAAACCCTATTTTGGGGTTTTGGGCTATCTCTCACCTCCTCACCACCATAGGCCCGCCCCTATGTTTTGGTCATAAACAGTCCTCTGTCCCCGAATGCCCTTTGGTTTTGAATCACGACCTAACACCCTTCCATTTCATCATATTGCGTGCCCCCCCCAACCCATTCAGCACATATGTCCAAGTATAACAAATGCTAGCCGTACAACAGGCAATCTGTTTTTTTATGTAACATTATATATCTAGAATTTTTCGATACGAGGCATGATAAAATTGTCTTCATCAATCTTCATTTAAGAAATGCATGAGGCGCAGGTATTGAAATGCAATAAAATTAGAATGGAGATCTTTATTTAATTGGTGACCAAACTTCAAATAAAATGATTTGGTACCGTAGGAATATGAGCATAATGTAACCCGACAAGGGTTTTTCCGAATATTTTGATTGATCATAATAATAAAATGCATAACACTATATACTATTATATTTGATGAGAGTTGCAATAAAAATCATCATCACATATTAAAGTCAACTAAACATTAAACCGGAAACGTGACTTGAGAGCCAACACCTGCCTGAGTCAAACCACAATGCATGTGCGTGTGCGAAACCCCAAGTGGTCCCTCAACAGCCGCGCAGTTCCCAGGGCCCGTTAAATCCTGCGCAAAAAATAAGCCGTCACCTAATTGGTCTGGCTAATTGTCTCTTCACGCACATTGGCACGTCGAAGACAGTGCGAGTAATTACAAACCATCGTTTTGACTAATGTTGGTGGCGGAGTACTTCCCCCCACTCGGGGAGATGGAACATTTTCCTACAGATTCGGAGGGGTCCACGATATGGGTTTGAGAGTCTAGTGTAATTTCAGTCTGCTGTAGCGTTTTCAACACACTGTGGACCCGAGGTAGGGTCTAAGTTTGCTCGAATAATTATATGTATATACAAAGGATGCAACATTAACATGGCTATATCCAAAACCCAACTAGCAAGAAATTATTCATATATATAGATTGATCACATTACTATTATCATTTCAAAATTGCAAAGACAAACCTTCAACAGCATACGATAGGTTTTTTCATCATATTTCAGTACCATACTTATTGGTGATTTACTTAAAGGGCATTTCATGATATCCTCCACACCTCTGCTTTTATTCATTGTTCCACTAGATATCCCTTCGAAAAGCTTATTCCAAAATTGATGATCCAGATCTGGCGGTTTTGGGTTTATGAAGCAAATGCTTGTTCCACGTGCCATAGCCCCGGGGGGGGGGGGGTACTCGAACCCAAAATTGGGTAGGGTGTGCTTCCACCGGGTAAAAATCGACCCATGTTTTATAGTGACCAAATCCTCAAAAATTGAACCCTTTATATAGTTTGGTTCAAAAATTTCGACCCATTTCTATAGTTTGGCTTTGAAATTTTTCGACCATTTTCATTCATAGTAATCTAGCAAATCGCCGCCATTTTTCATAGTAACTTTCCCTGATAATCCGAAAATCAACTATTTTTATTGTGTTTTACTGAAAAATCAGAAAAATGGACCATTTTCATAGTAAAATAAAGTGAAAAGAAAGTCATTTGTAAGTAATCAAAATCAGTTTTCAGTTCAATTTATGTGTCAATTTCCTGGGTTTTTCTAGTTTCAGTTTACAGAAAACCCCAAAGACTTGTGGTTGCTAGTTCTAATGGGGTAAGCTTAGTGTTGCTCAGAATAAGTGATATGTACTGCGGGGGGGACAAAAGGAAAGGCAAACATTAACATTGGCTATATCTCAAACCCAAATTATTCTATATATAGATTGATCCATCACTAAGTATCTTTTCAAAATTTCAAAGACAACCTTCACTCAGACAATAGGTTTTCCATCGATCTTAAGTACCGTCAGGACTTACTTGGTTGATTTACTTAGCAATTTCTACCTCTTTGAAGTTTTGTATTGATAGACGGTAAAATTAAATTGGATTTTCAAATTGTGTTCGTTTTTCCCAACACCAAAAGTTTCTGTTATTTTAAAGTTATAATACAAGGCTGTCCCAAAAAATGTAACACTCGGAACACAGGCCCATTTTGTAAATAACTAAGTACGCAGGTCCCTTTGTTTTTTTGGTATGTATGCTCTTAAGCTAACTAAATAGAGCTTTTTATTTGCCGTTTATTTCATTTTCATGGCGTAGTATAACAAAAGATATGCTTCGTCAAAACAGGAGAGTAAAAATTTGGATTGGTCCGATTGGCAGTGGTTACACTTGTAAGATTGTGTGAAACCAGATTTTGTAACACCTCAATAGTGGTGTTATTGATTGTGTTTTTGATCGGTAATTGAACCTATTGAGATATTGTAATCCATTTTGAACTTCATTATTGTCATAAAGTGTGATTATTGTCTTAGATCAGCAATACTTCCTTTCGTATTTTTTCCAATATTTTTTAAAATCATTTCAGTTTTCCTTTATTAAGCAGAGTTTAGCCCTAGCACATCGCTCAAAATTACCCATAATGTAAACCAAACTAAATTAAACCAAACAACCAGACACTTCTTTATTGGATTCCCCAAGACTCTATGATTCTAATAGCAGAAATAAACAACAAAAACACGAAAATAAAAAGAAAAAGAATGAGAACTTCTGATAATAAGCTATGGACTAATAAAGCCAGCAGAAAGTGAAATAAGACACCATTGGCGGCCGATATAGACGATCCACGAACAGAAAAGCATAACTCAATTCAGCCAACATTTCTCTTTTTATAAGAGCAATTTGGTGGTATATCCGCACGATGAACTTTTGGTAAAACACATGGCAATGCATCTCGAGGTCTTCTTAAATAAAAAACACTGCCAAAATCTATTTGTTTTCTTTTTTAAGATGGAACGAAGAGTGCTATTAAACCAAGTGGTATATTCCCTGTTGCATTAATGCATTTCAGTGGTGTTCTAAAGGCAGAAATCGGACCAAGTTGATTTTGCCCTCTCATATTGATGAGCATATCTTTTGTTTTACGTATCGCTTGGAATGAAATCAATTACATAGAAAGCTTTTTTAATAATTGGCTTTAAAATATTAACCAAACAAAGACCCAGGCGTACTTTTCTTTTTATCAAAATGTCGTCGTTCCGTGTTACATTTTTTGGGACAGCCGGTCATTGATTATTTCCATAGCCACACATATTTTTTATTTTAACAGTGTCCTGTATCCAAACCCTTTTGAAACAAGGCGGTTTTCGAACCACAAGTCTCTCGCCTTCTTTCGCGCGCTTAACTGTAAGCAAAAAGCCGCACCTCACCAGAGTGCAACTGTGCGCGTCCAGTGTTGGGTCCCCAAAAAGTTTTTCAAGCAGATAAACGCTCCCATTTCTTAACTAGTTTTTTACTTTCCACTATTTCAGTGACACCACCCTAGGGGTCACAACATTTTCCATTGTGCAGATATTATCTTGCAAGTTGACACCCCCCCCCCCCCCCCCCCCCCCCGATGCATAAGTCAGATAATTTTTAGGAGGAGCACCCCGGGTTTTTTGCATGTATTCTTTACTTCCTGCTCCTTTCATTTGAACACCACCCCAGGGGTCACAACATTTTCCCATTGGGAGATATTAATCATGAGAATCCCCCACAAGAGGCATAACTAAATGTTTATAGGAGTAGCCAAGCACCCCGGGTTTGCATTTTTGATAGTATTCTATAACTCTCTCACCTTTCATTTGACACCACCGCCGGGGTCACACATTTTCCGTTTTGTGGAGATATCACTCTTGAATGTTCCCCCACATGGCACAAGTAGAGCGTTTGGAGTAGCCAACCCCCGGGCTTGCATTTATAAGGTATTCTATACTTCTCACTCTCATTTTTTCATTTGATACACCATAGAGGTCATACATCTTTCCGTTTGGGAGATATTATCTTGAAATGTCCACCCACAGAGCACAAGTAAGAGACGTTTAGGAGTAGCAAACACCCGGGTTTGCATTTATATTATTCTATACTTCTCACTCTTTCATTTGTCACCACCATAGAGGTCACAACATCTTCCGTGTTTTGGGATATCTTAAATTTGAATGTCAACCAATATCCATAAACCAAAGTTTGGTTAGCGTAAGCACCCCCGGGTTTGCATTTATAGTAAATTCCTCGTTATTTCCTTCCCCGGCTCTTTTCATTTGCAAAACCACACCCCAGGGGTCAAACCTTTTTCCATTGTAAGATATCAATCATGAGATGTCAGGCAAAAATAATCCTTAAAATCTAAATTTAGTAAAATATGAATTTATTCAATTGGCAACACTATTTTTGAAAAAACATTGACCACATTTAAATTTGAGTCCCCTACGGGGGTCCAGAAAGCCCGAAATGCACAATTTTGCCGTATTTATCACATTTTTTCCAAGATGTAAAACATACTGTCAAACCCACAAACTGACCAGAACTAGAAAAACTATTTCAAAAACCTGGGCACTGCTCTACCATATTGATGTTATAACCTTTGTTGTGGTTACTCCCTCCCCCCCCTTTTGATAAGTCTTGTTTTGTAACCCTGTTTTGTACCCACCAAATCATACAACGCCATATCCTGCCCAATAAACACACATGCTGACTTAATTTATTGCAAGGTAACTCTGAAATCAAATTCTTTTTTGAAGGTGTTAGTATTTCACACTGACCATATGACAACCTGAGAAAAATTTGGTTGAAATGGTACAATGCCTTTAGCATTATAGTTTCAATTTAAAATAAATCAAAGAATTCCCCTTTAAAGTGGGCCCAGCATTTTGACCAATTTATGATTCACACAAAAGATGTACCATATAGAAGTCTCATGTACCGAAGGAATTTTGCATATCCAATGTACGGTTTCAGTGATACTGTAATTACGCATATTTAATTAGATCAAATTTGCATCACGGCAATGCCCCTTTAATTGAACCCCTTGCACTTTTGTACCGCAATTGTGATTCATACAAAAGATTTACAGCAATAAGTCTCCATGTACTGAAGGAATTTTGCATATCCATATACCATTTCAGTGATACAGCATTAATGCATATTAATTAGATCAATTGTACAAAAATGCCCCTTTAATCGGCCCCCTGCACTTGACCCAATTATGATTCACCCA
>JAMKCH010024665.1:0-20741 GCA_023653785.1 Ophioderma brevispina | reverse complement strand
CTGTGGCTTTTAAGAAGGATAAGAATGTAAAGATTACCTTCTACTTGTATGGCGAGATCAATCAAACTCAACTGAACAGGTGTAGGTAGTACAGAGAATTGTGCTGCTTTTTTCTTGTCTTTTTTGTTGTTGCTATATGCATTTGTTTCTAACAATGTAATAAGTCTGTTAACACCTTCAAGAAGAAAAGTGCACTTATTTTGCAAGCTTTCTGGATATCCTTTATTTAAAGGCTGGAAATTACATTAGAGTGAAAACCACTACAAGGACCATGAAACTTTTGGCTTCCTATTATTGGACATACCATGTTGTTCATAATAAACACCCCTGCTCTAATAAACGCCCCCTACGATTTTTGGATAAAATAATTCAAGAAAATGAGTTAATCTTACCTAAATCACGTGATTTAATGGCCGGGACTGTCGTAATCCATATCGTATTAAATCGCTGTTGTCATCAATGCTTTCTGCTTCACAGCACATCAAAACTTGGACCACATGTTGATTATAATAGCCCTGGGTTGAAATCCCCAGGCGCGCGCACTGAACACCCTTTTATAAACTGTGTAAGGTGATTTTTGCGTGGATTTTTGACTTTCTATTTTTGACTGTAATAATGCCCCCTCTTTTGAAAAATGCACCGCCCCCGGGGCGTTTATTAGAAACAATACGGTATCTTCTTTTTTCCCATTCTTTTGAGATAGATTTCCAAGAGACCATACAAAAAAATTAGACGTTTTGATTATCTTGTCTAATATAAGCACAACTTGGTGCCATGAGGCTCCAATGATGACAGCTGGTCTCTCGTTTGTTGGGTGGGACAAGTGGAGCTGTGTGAAATCCCGCTGTAAATCAGTGCTCCTCTGGTATTTCCCCCCAATTTCTTGCTCTTGCCACAATTTGGTTAGGGTGCACTGAGGACTTATTCCGTCCTCAACTTGTATTCCAGGACCACATCTTTTTGACTCATCTCATAGCGGTGCTATTCATGATTATGTTTGCGCTTTATTCTGTTAATGTAGTTATTTAAGTATTACAAAAGAATATTCTGCTGGCTTGGATTGCATGGCGTGTGTCTATAGGCGCTCGTCTTGTAATTCAAAGGTCATGGGTTTGAATCCTCTAGGCAGAAAATTTTAATTTATTATGATTACATTTTTAGAGTGAGGTAGAGTGAGCAATTGCAACAAAAACAGAGTCGGCGATTGAAATAGAAAATAGTGAATAGCTGCCCTATTAGCATAGTCAATATCAGCTCCCCTGTGATCACAACACCGCGATTAAGGTTTCTCTGTTGATTTGGCATCACTAGGGTATAAATTTAAAAAAATGAGCAGGGGTGTACCTCAAGATAGAGGGCGGAGCATATTTTTGGTGGCCATTTTGAAAATGGCTGCCAAAAATGGCAGATTACATTGTATGATAATGTGACTCATGCATATGAAGCAGCTTGATTTTTTTTTTTTTTTTTTTTTTTTTTTTTTTTTTTTTTTTTTTTTTTTTTTTTTTTTTTTTTTTTTTTTTTTTTTTTTTTTTTTTTTTTTTTTTTTTTTTTTTTTTTTTTTTTTTTTTTTTTTTTTTTTTTTTTTTTTTTTTTTTTTTTTTTTTTTTTTTTTTTTTTTTTTTTCTTCTGTTTTGTTTATGTTTCGCTAGATATCCTGGAGAAAAGCTTATTCCCAAAATTGCAGTTGATTCCGAATCCTGCGCTTTGGTGTTATGAAGACAATGTGTGCAATCACAATCTCCCATAGACCAGTACCAAGTAATGGCTGTGTTTACGGACAGAAAATACAAAACTCGCGACTTTCTTGCGAAGACCATTGAATTTGCACGTCAAATTGGGCCACATACTATACTTAGGCCCGACGTTTCAGATGATTAAAATCTCAGCTTTCCTGTAGTAAGTCGGGGGACGAGGCTGTGGATCACAAATGCCTTAACTGGCCCTTCCCGTCTGAATTTTGAAAAATCTTTAAATCATATCTACGATATGCAAGGTAGTATTGTCACATGACTCCATTCATATGAGCACTGGAGACCCTCACTCACCAAGGGGCTGGGCATGGGGGTCAAGGTCATTAAAGGGAACTTCTGATCTTTAATGTAAAAAAATCTTCAAAAATTCATGACTGCTCTATGAAACGTTGTACGGTCATGGGACTTGTGTATATGAAGCACTTCCCCCCAAGAAAAACAAAAAAGACCCGTTACAAAACTTGTGCTCGCATGGGTGTCAAGGTCATTAAGGGTCACTTCTGGTCCGAGTCAACACTACCTTTAAAAAATCATAAATCATGAAGCAAATTGTATCATCATATATATTATGTCATTCTTTTTGTCTCAAGAATATCCGTATATAGTTATGAACCAGAAAGACTATCTGCTGAAGTAACGTCCTTTCTAGATAAGATGCTATCTTCATAGATAAGATCAACCAACAATGCTGTAATTATGCTGTCTATCTACCCATGGTAGTATCTACTGATGCACTGATGACAGTTCTTTTTCTATTGAGTAATGTCCTCTACCCTATAGAGCATCCTATTGCAACCTATCTACCACCCTCAACATTTTGCAACATTCTATCCCATAGCATCCTATTGATTGATGATGGACTTTTGTTACTGCTGATATTTTATCCTCATCTTCAAAGAACGCATCTATCTACCAAGATAGTTGTGATTAAGGATCTATCTACTGAGATAGCACCCTTTGTACCACAGATAGATATGTGGTAGTTAGCATGTTATCTGTGGTAATATCATGCTATCTCTCACAGATAACATTCTATCTAACCTATATATAGCAGCTATCTACCACGATAGCATTCCTATCTGTGGTGGAGGGATGCTTGCTCTTTGTAGATAAGTTGCTGTCCCTTTGGTAGGTGGATGCTATCTGTGTGTAGATATGCTATCTGTGGTAGATAGCATCCTGTCTGAAGATAGCATACTATATACCAAAGATAGCACTATATCTATGGAAGATAGCAATTTAAAGATAGCATCTACTAAAATAACATCTTATTTACAGAAGAAAGCAAAGTAACACTACATACACCACCCTTTTAACAAAAGGTACTATTTACTAAAAAAAGATCGGTTTCAGTCTGAAGGTATTTATAGTATATAGATTCAACCCATCGTGTCACCGCAGGAAAAGTTTTGCACAGCGTCGATTAGTTGGGAGAGGAGGCAGTATATGTGGCTTGATTCACCTGCTTCCTGAACGAACTAAGATAATCTCGCCTTCATGTATACAGAAGGAGTACAAAGACTTTTTTGTGTTCCCTCGTAACCAAAACACGGGCGCTCAAGCCTGAAAAGTCAGTAACATTCAACTCACCTGTTACATTAAATACTAGTAAAGCAAATACGATTAGTCGAATATTTTGAGAGTTGATGTAGCTATAATACAGTATACATTTCCGCAGACTTGAATGATTTCATTAATCACATAATTGATTTTTCTGCCAGCGGACTACATGTTTCAATAGATTTAGCGTGGAATTTTAATTTCCATCCAACGCACATCCCTCATTCAATGCCAGTACCTTCGGAAAAGTACTAGAGGTGACACGATGGGATGAATCTACTATAGTTAGAATGCTTTCATGAAAGAATATTTAAAGCTAGCTCGGAATTCATTTTTTAACAATTATTAACCAGATTTAGTTGGAATAAAATTATCAAAAAGGTATGGTAGTCAATCAACTCACACTATAACCAGCTGCCTCTTTGCCACAATTTTTATGCTCCAGGTTTTATCATTTGCCTCAAGCATGTATTATACACCTGATCATGATGGTTATGATGCCATTAAAATCCTTGTCAATTACTTCTTGCTCAATCACGCCAAGGTTAAAAGTTTCTGAAGATCTGTCCTGTCAACAGATTCATGTTTCTAATTTGGTTGGTTAGCGTGAACTTGCCTGTACAAATATGTGCGGGGTCCCTTGTGTATATCAGATCGCATGATATTGTCCGCACATTGATATGACTTTTGGCTGGTTGTATTTGAATCCTTCAGAGCATGGGACCTATGTATAGCTTGAGTGTAATTTTATCAAATCAGACAATTGTAAAAATAATCAAATTATAAAGTCAACATGGAAAATGGATATATTTAAGTGATAAATTCTCGATAGGTTTTACGACATAAGGTCATTGGCTTATGAGATGGTTGTTGTTGTTTCATAAAACATCTTAGCATGTTGCTTACTCTAGACATGGTATGTTATTTGAGTTATCTTTTAGGTTGATATACAAGTCAAGATATGAAGACTATCGGCTGTTTCTGTGATCCATGTAAAATCATCAAAATATCTGAAATGTAGATGAGTAGGTTAACCCTTTTAAATCCTGCAAGCACTTATAGTCATTCCGAAATTTTGCAAATTTTCCCCAAAATTTTTCCCCAGCATGAAAAATGCATTCAAATGAGTACAAACAAGCCTAGTCTCAGGTCAGTGGTTCTGAGATGACTTCCTACATTTGGAAATCCATCTAAAAAACACTGACTTGTGTGTTATGACCTATTCAGAATCTACTAGGCTTGAAAGGATTCAAGATGAAGGAAAAGTCTGTAGATTTCTCATAAGGTGTTTTCAACTTTTAACAAAAATGACAAAAAGGAAGAAACCAGCATTGCTGATAAAATCTGAATCTCCATTCAATTGCCTTTTGCAGTAAGTGTCCAGGGAATGCACGTCGGAGGACCATGACCAGTCTTATTATCTCATAAGGCAGCTATTCAATATTTTTCTACTTCAATCCACAACTCTGATGTTTTTATGATACCAATCTCCAACTCTAAAATACAAATAAAATCATAAAGTCAAATTTTGTTCCTGGAGTGGGAATCGAACCCACGACCTTTAGATAACAAGACGAGCGCCCACAGACACACGCCACGCAATCCGAGCCGGCAGGAAGTCGTTCTTTTGTAATACTTCAATATAAACATTAACGGAATAAAGCGCACACATAATAATGAATAGCGCCCCTATGAGACGAGTTGAAAATATATGCTCCTGGAGCATGATTTCGGGCCAAAATCTCCAAGAATCCCAGGGAATAGTTCATTGGTAGAACACCAGCGCTATCACCTTTGGAGCCTAGTTTTATCCGCTTTAAGATACGAACTCCTGATATATCTTACTAGGGAAAATTCACCTACAGCATGGTTTCAGTTTTATCTTTTTAATGTTGTTTTCAGTCTTGTCACTTGCATAATCTATTCACAGCTGTTAGAAAGTCTCATTTATTATGACAACACCAGAATAAAACAAAAAATATCAATGGCCACAAAATTTTGACAACCGATGTGAATTATTTATTCCACTAACTACATCCTGTGTAAATTTTATGAAATTTCATTGCGGGCAAATATGATTTTTCTTAATCAAGTTTAACATGTCTTTCTATGGAGTGGGCATATAGAGGGCACTATAACCTACAAATTATAAAACTTTGTAGGCCTATATGGCTAGATTTCCACAATGGATTTGTCTGATTTTTGCACAGATGATAATAGCTCTTGCATCAGTTGTCAAAATTGTGTCACCACTGCTTAAATTTGTTCTAAAAATAAAAGAGACAATATGCATGGGGTCAAACAGCTGTGATATTAGGATACCTGTACTACAAATTTGATTTTGATCATTTTGTAGATTCTGATAATGCCTATAAGTGGGTTTACCTCAATTAAAGCTATAATAATAATAATACACAGGCTTTTATAAAGCGCCATTTCATTAAGATCACAGTGCTGTTGCCTATTATTATGCTGTCATCAGGAAATCGTCATAATCATTTCGCTTCACTTTGGTCGGCAGCTGGCCAAGCACACAATCCTAATAGCACTTAGATTGTAATGTTCCCCCTAACAGCTACCGAATATCACTTGGGTCGACGAGGCAAGTGAGGTAAAGTGCCTTGCCCAAGTGCACAACACATTGGCCACAGCGGGGCTCGAACCCGTAACCTTCAGATCATGAGTCGGCCGTCATATCCACTGGACCGCATGTGCCCTTACAGCACTCTAATCTTAGGCTTTGCAATATGATTTTATTTTTTGTAATTTCTCTTCTGTCATCTGCTTGCAATTTGACACATAAGGATTACTTTGTATGTGCAATAAGTTTGTAGTAAAATGTTAATCCTGCACTTATTGGACTTGTATTGTATGAAATGACCAACTGACTTCATACTTGGTGCAGTGGTAAAACATGTTGAACTCTACCTTTTGACCTTATTTGCATATCATTATAATAATGAGCTCATTTGCATATTTTTCAAGTTTGTCTGCATCATCTGGAGGTCAATTGTTTCATGTTTGTCCTGATTCACAAACTGATGGCAAATGATGTATGCATTTTGGGAACGCTGTATTTTTTTTCACACCGGGTACTTTGTGTTGAGTTCAAATGACTGCCCTGTGCGTGTTAAGTAATAAGATGGTTGATAGGTTTGACAGTGGGCACTCAGATGTATTGTAATTAAGGGAAATTGTAATAAAAGTGCACCACCTCATCATGGCTAATTTTGATGAAATGACAGAACTAATTATGATGAACACTTGTTATTCGTGGTGTTGAGTGACTGTTGATACACCAAATCAAGTAAATTGTGTTTAGAGATTTTCCATGGTTGGTTTTAATTTCATTTTCAAACCTAATGTTGCATGTCAGAATTTTTATTATTTATGATGGTTTTTGTTTACTTTAATATTTATTGAATTATTCTACATTTGCTGCAGTTTGTGTTTGCAGTGCCCCTGGTAGGGGCCATGAAAACAATATTGAAAAGGCCAGAGTGTGCGATATGTAGTTTGGCACCATTAGGCTGTCTAAGTTTTAAAAGTAGCGAGGGAGGGAGGGAGGGAGTGTTTTTTAAATATTTTATGGTCAATTTATATAAAGAAGAGATGTATATCCTTCCCGCATTTTGTAAAAAATACTACGAAATCAGTTAATTTTGCTTAGGCAGTGGAATCGAGGTGGGTGTGAGCAAATATGCCATAAATCAGTAAAAAAAAATGTTTTATACAAATGTAAGTTGCAAATGTCACAAAAATAGCTTAGTATTGCCACCAGCCTATAGTGCATTTATCTTCCTCGAGTCAGTAATGTCAGTGCGATATTCAATGGCCGCAGCATTAAATCGGGTGTTGTCAATTAAAAGCGCTGTTGTACACACACACATTTAATGGCACTTAGATGCTCTTAAGAAATACTTGTCTGGCCATGTTGATGTCACTGAATTTGTGGAAGGTAAATAAACTAGAAATAATGTAAGAGAAACCCAATCACTGCTGTGTATTTATATAATATTGGATGGCTGAGGTTGATAACAGAAAATATCGCCGAGCCTAGATCAAATATCAGGCGAGTCGAAGACGAGCCTGCGATATTTATTGGCGCGGGGAGGGCGATATTTTCTGTTTGTCAGCCGAAAAAAAAAAAAAGCTATCCAATATTATTATTATTATGCAAGAAAAAGCTGACTTCACAAAAATAGTTTTAAAATGCTTCAAAACTAATAAAAACAGAGTATTTGCTTGATGAGTTGCACGACCAAATGCCCAATATTTTTGTTGTATGTGAAGAGTGTATAGTGTTGGCGATACGCGCTAATCGCACCGTGGTATTGCCACCACAGAGCAGAAGAATTCAATACTACTGTATTTCATGTCACACACTGGTCACACACCTTCCATTTTTCCCTTGATATTGATATTTGGGTACTTGTTGTTAATGAAATAAAGTTGTTTAGCTGTTGCTGATATACATGTCTTTAAAAGCGAATTTAATAGTTTAAAAATCTGGGATCCCTAACCTAAGCCAATCATTGGGATGTTTGTCAATTTTCTTGCTTTTGAAATTCGTGACATTTTTTTTTTAAGCATCATCTGTAGTCATAAAAGCAAAATCAGAGAAGTTTTATTTTGCCAAAAAGGTTAGAAATCCACACTTTAATTCTTTTGCTTCCCAAGATTCTTGGCGCTAAGTTCCCTAGATTCCAATTTATGACATACAAACAGCACCTCAAATGCAAGTGCCTCCTAAAACATTAAATCAAATTGAACCTGTCTCTATACACGCTTTCAGTCAAAATGTTTTAAACCATAATTTCTTTTAATTTGGAAACCTTCAAAAATTAAGGAAAGGCAGTAGTCTGAAGCGAATGTGCCAGAACAGTTTCAGGTACAAGAATGATAAACTAATGTATAAAAAGGATTAACAACTAATACATGTCCCTGTTTTGTTGTTACATCAATGTAAGCCAGAGTTAAAAAATGACCCCCCCCAAAAAAAAAAACAGTGGTGTATCCTCTTCTGATGAACACCTGAACACTTTTTTTATTACAAGTTTTTAATTGTGGGCCGCCGCTTTAGCTTGGAGGACCACTTAGCAATCCTTGGTGTCGTGGTCTGTGTGTGTGTGATTATGTAGTGTGTGTCACTAAATTGTTAGTTTTTTTTAAATCGACCTCATTTGAAAAGTTAAGTCAATTGGAACCCAACTTCTGTCATATGTGCAACATGGTATCCCCATTTGTTGATGAGATCACAGTCATGTGCAAGTCAAAGGCCTGTGTGTTCAAGTTGAAAAATGGCTAAAAATGTACAATTGAACCTAATTTGAAAACTTGAAGTTCAATTGGAACCAAACTTGTGTCATAGGCGCAACATGCGATCCTGCATATGTTGATGATGTGAAAGGTCATGTCCAGTGTCAAAGGTCATGGGGCGGCCCACAGCTTATATTCTTTTGAATATAGCGAGCCGGCGAAAGCCGAGAACCGCGAAATTCTAGTTATTTCCAGAATGGGTGTGCAAGCATGTGCTACCCAGATTTTCAAATATGGGGGCTGTGGAACTGATTATGGGATATAACATTTGGGTTAACTTCTGCAGAAACAAGAGCCATTTTGAGGTAAACACTTGGGTAAAACAGATCCTTACATTTTCTGGAACTTGGCCTAATGAGGGTCTTATGGTCTTTTTGTTATTTATCAAGTTTTAATTGATATTTGTCCTGACAAGTTTCAGTTGATTATTTGTTTGTCTAATTTGTTTATTTTGGTTTTCTCTTACATATTTTGTGGGATTGTGGTCTATCTTCCAAATCACTGATGATGCACTTTAAGGTAAGTATCACTCAGCTGATCAACAAATAATTTTTAGTGTTCTGAGATAAACCAAATGAGGCACGAACATTTTATTGTACTTCAATACTATTGAATCCCTAAGGGCACTAGCAATTCTGCATCTTTTGTCCCTCTTTTGTAAAGCCATTGAAAAATAGAAAGCAATGTGTTGAAGAAATCTGAAAGAGGCTTGTCATATTTCTACAAATCATATAGTTGCAGGGCTATATAGGAACAGTTACCCTGACATTTCTCTTTTATGAGGACTCAGTTTCACGGTTCTATCCAATATTAATCTTCCACAGCTGTATCTGTTGTGATAAAATGTTGTCAATTGGTTTTGTCTGGTTAGTAACAATCAATTTCTGGTAGCATGTAAAAGTGTGTAAAAGATTAATTTACATCTTGATAAATATTGGAAAAAGTTGCCAACACAATTTAAGAGCTTTACTATTTGCTGTGCTGTTATAATTAGAATCAGACTCAAACTGGAATTCCTTAAGGGATAGTAGAGTATGTATCCAGGGATTGTACTATTTGGAAAAACCTCAGAAGAATTTTAGAGCGCTTTGAAGATAGTGCTTGGTGGGATTTTGAAAGCTTGCAGCATCTAACGTAACCTCCCATAGGGAATGACTTGATTTCACGCACCTGTTCAAAGGCAGAGTACTTTTAAGATTAAAGATAACAAATAATATTTTAGCTGTACTTCATGCTGTACAGAGGAAATTGTTCTATTATTAATATATATTCATGAAGATGACTTGTAAACTTTAGTGACTTGGAGTTTGTTTTTATTGAAACAGCTAATTATACCGGGTGTCTCAAAAAAAAGAAACCCACAAAGCGCCCTCTATATCACAAAAAGAAAAGAGTAAACCATACAATTTAATAACATCTGAAAAGTGCATTTCATTAGGTTTCCGACACTGAAAAAATCTTTCCAAAAGGACACATATTAACCGAGTTATGGTCGATTGAAAATTTGTACCACTTTTTCATTTTATCCACGGATTGTTACTGTCTGAGCTGTCTTTAGACAATACACCTTCTCCAAGCACATTCTTTCGTTTATGGTTTCTTTTGTTTTTGCGACAAAGATCAGTTCTGATATTGAAAAGGTTAGTTTTAAATTATTAGAAATTCCAAGATCTTGCCTCATTCTTCTACTGCGCTGCTCTGCCCCCCATGCCCGCCCCCCCATTTGGCTGCCTCTAAGACCATGAAGACGGATGTAGGCTTGCACTCTCTTTTCCATTCAATAATCGACTTCTAATCATTCGTGTCCATTGGATACTTGCAAAGGCAGCGGTTATTCTATTGCGAAGTTCTGGCAAGTTTGCTGGTGTTTCCTATACATACACTTCACTCTTTAATGTTTCCCTTTGAGCGAAATCTAGCGGAGTCAAATCTGGGGATCTTTGCAAAAGAATAACCACTGCCTTTGCAAGTATCCAACGGACAAGAATGATTAGAAGTGGATTATTGAATTGAAAAAAGAGAGCGCACCCCAAGCAAAACGGAATGCAGAGTCTTAGAGGATGCCAAAGTTCACCACGTGGGGGGGGGGGGGGGGGGGGGCGAGCAGTGCAGTAAAGAAGAATGAGGCAAGATATTGGAATTTCTAATAATTGAAACTAAACTTTTCAATTTCAGAACTGACCTTTGTCACAAAACAAAACAAACCATAAACAAAAGAATGAGCTTGGAGAATGTGTATTGCCTAAAGACTACTGAAACAGTAACAATCCGTGGATAAGATGAAAAAGTGGTACAAATTTTCAATCGGCCATAACTCGGTCAATATGTCGCCATTTGGAACGATTTTTTCAGTGTCAGAAACCTAATGAAATGCACTTTTCAGATGTGTATTAATTTGTACGGTTTACTTTTTTCTTTTCGTGAAATAGAGTACGCTTTGAGGGTTTCCTTTTTTTGAGACTCCCGGTAAATGGTTTAATTCAGAGTGGCACATGTGTCTTAAAACCTAGAGGGAAGAAAAAATACATTAAAATTCTACTTTCCATATTTTATACACTTGTATTAAAATATTTCAGAAAATGCCAACAAAATAAAATTGAATATCTCGGCATCAGAAGCAGATATGAATGTCAAATGAATACCAAAAGTTGCATTTCACAAGAACATAACTTAAAGGTCCATGGCCCGATTGCTAATAGCCTCGTCCCCAGAAGCCCCAGATTTTACCGGAAGTGGTCAACTTTTTGGAATCAGAAGAAAGCTGCTATTTTTCTCATTTACCCTGTGAAATCTTAGAGCCAAAGGATGTTTGGTTTGGAAGTTACGAGAAAAAAGGTACCCCATTTTGGTCAACAATATTAATTTTACACAGTACTCTACGGGGCTTACAAAATCACATTTTAGCTCTCGCATCAAAACGGAATGATGCCGCCATTACTGGGGGGCATCCTGGCCAACAAACACACAGTACACACACGCCGCATATTGCCTTTTACGAGCTTAACGAACGAAATAAGAATTTACAACCTACCTTTTTTGCAATTTTTAACAATTTTCACCGTTTATTTATATGGATTTAAGGAAGGATGATGTCGGGCTGGGACTGGCCTAAACTGGAATTCCAGGGCAAGTGTCTTACTGTTGTTGTAAAAATTGAAGGTTATCTCGCCCACTTTGCGTGACTGAGAAATGAACGCTTATGGTTAGAATACGTGTTAAAATTGGTAATAACAGCCGCGTGAAAAAAAATCATTTTTCGTAAAATTCAAACATCCAGACAAAAATAAAGTAACAACAGAATGTTGATATATTCCGTGTACGTGAAAAATTGAATAGTTCACAAAGACCGATCGTATTTGCTGAAAAACGTGACATCTTCCGATGCTGTACATGGAGTGATGTACGTGTATGTGACATGTGGACTAAATTAACATGATTTAAAATGAATTTTGGTGAAAACACAATCGGATTCCAAGCCAACTAAATGAAAATTATATTAAGAAAAATAAGTTCATTCCTTCATGGAAGCTTGGCAGAATCGGTGGTTTTTCCATTTGAGAACCGATGCATTTGGTGGGGGGGGGCTCAGACATGATCGCTATTTGGTCAGCCATAGACATTTACATTTTTTTCCTGAGTCGCCCATGATGATATGCAAATGGATACCAGTGAAATAGTGTTGATTTTGCGTCAGAAACTGATCAAATTATCGCTCTTTTTGTGTGGTAACACTTCCACCAAACGCGGTGAATAAACGAGAACTGCCAAAAGATGCCCCCCATCATGCGCGATGTGAGTGCGCCGCCTACGGCGTAGGGGCGAGAATGATCGCCGTCGGATTCGTGTCATGCACACACTATTCTCCCGTAGTAGTGATATTAGGGGTATTGCACGGTACCAGTAAGTAGATTTTACTGCATTATTGGTTTCTTATCCCTCATCAAAATTCTATAAACACACACCAAATGCTTTTAAATTAAGAATACGTTTAGTAACACACCACCCTGATCACTTTACAATCTGAATTCTGATGAAAACGATCTAATAGCACCCAAAATTGGGTATTGAGCTGATCAGCTTACCCGCTCTTACTACCTGTTTTGTTCCTTGTTCAATGAGTCTGAAAAGGTGTCTCAAAGAAAACTGAATCTGTTTTGTAAAAAGTTAAGGCCTACTCAGAGATTTTCGAATATAATTTTTTTTTGTCTAGAAAAAGTCATACGAGAACTAAAATGTCACCTTAAAGGGATTACAGCGATTTGCTAATCCGAAACATCGAAACATCTCCAAAGTCCATATTTTTATATTTTTGTTACTGGATGGATATGCGAACTAACCTGCAAGTTGGGGTTTGGCTTTAAATCTGTGTATTAAAGACAGGCAGTAACTTTTTTATCTGATTCTGTATTACTATACGTGCGTATCAAAATTGGACTTGAGGTCAAAAAGCTTTCCCGTGGAATATCACAGATTTTCAGCGGGATATTGTTGTCAACCATGATCACTCCAGCTGACCTCAAACACAGACATTAGGACTGTTTATTCTTACTGTGTAAACCACAATCAGCTGTTTAATGTAGATTTTGAGACGCCGTTGCTGTATGTCTATTTGCGGGAGACGGTATGACATATTTCCTCAAATACTTCATTTTTTCACGAGTTGTTTTTTTTCCCCCTACATTAAAGCAGTTATATGGAATTGTATACACTTATCCCTGCTTTATAAGTTAAAAACATGCATTTCCACATTTTTTCAATTGTCTCGCATTATCGCTGCTAATGCCTTTAAATGCAAAATTACAAAGTTAGAGATGAATCGGATTTTCCGTTTTCATGCAGTAAACATTTATGCACAGTATAACAGTGCCATAGGATACTGTGTTTAACAAAAATTCCGGATCCGGAATTTAATAACAAAGTTGAGATTTTCTATATGAAGGGCTTCGAATTGAGCTTAGTAATTTCACACAGTGATTAGTATATGGACAAGCATTATGTATATGCAAAGAATGTGATCTTTTTAAAACTTGAGTGCGCCCTCATCGGGAATCTCTGAGTCAGCCTTTAAAGTCCTTCCCGTGCTGAATGGTGCATAGGGCAGTGCCTATCTCCATTTCTATAACCCTAGGCCAGATGTCTGCCAAATACAGTGAAAGCTACAGTAGGGGGTTAGTCTTCTGGTAGCTCCACATGTTTATTTCCCCACTCCATTCTTTAAAGCTGAGTGCCTTATAAGAATGCAGTAGGTACCATTTTTTTAAAGTCTTTCGGATGACCTGGCCTGGATTTGAACCTGCAACCTCCCGACTGTGAGGCAGACACTCTAACCACTAGGCCAACACGTCGGTGAACTGTTTGGAGGGCATAATAAAAATACAAAGTATTCAGTTGTGTTTCTGCCAGACTATGTACCGGTACTGCAAAGTGGTAGCAATTGGGCAAATTTTCAATTCTATATTTTTGAATAAGTGACCCTTAATTAGTTGGGACATTTGGAGCAATTCTGTGACCGTGGAGAGCAGAGCATCATTTCTCAGTGGATTTGTCTTCTCTGAAGGTTAATGAACAAATTTAGCGGGGGTGCCCCTCGTGAAAGTGTGGGCGAAATCCAGGAGGGGGGAAAAACATAATACAGGGGTCAAAAATGAAAAATGCTTGGACTGCTGTAAAAAGGTAACCAAAGTGTTCGTCTTGTTACAAGGATTAAAAAAAGTATAGTTTGTACTACTTACAACTTATGGTTATGGAGATATAACACAAAAAACGTCAAATGTCATCACGAAAGATTAAATCTTAAATATTGCTCCGATTTCTTCACAAATGGGCTCAAATTGTTCATCTTTCCTCAGAGACTGCAACAAAAGCATTTTGCACCATCTAACATATTTTTAAAATTCGGAGATCAATAGAGGTCAATGGGGTTGACCTTGTTTGTCATTTATCTTGATAAACAAATACAAATTAGAGTGTCAACTACTTTTGTTGCAATCCCTGTGGAAAGGTTAACAATTTGAGACCATTTTTAAAGAAATCGGTGCAATATTAAAGGTTTAACCTTTGGTGATGACCTTTGACATTTGACGAATTTCGTCTTATACCTCGGTAACACACCACCTTGTAGGTAGTACAAACTATACCTTTTTTTTTAATTCCTGAAACAAGAAAGAAAACACTTTGGTTTACCTTTGTAAAACAATCCAAAGCATTTTTCATTTTTGACCCTTGTATATTGCATTTCGGCCAATCCGGATTCGCCTCCTACACTTTCACGAAGGGCACCCTGCTAAATTGTTCATTAATCTTCAAGGAAGCCAAATCCACTGGAGAAATGATGCTCTGCTCTCACGGTCACGGAATTGCCCAAAATGACCTAACTAAATGACACCATCATGTCCTAGGCGAAATGTCAACCCTGCTAGCATGGTAACCAGTCAAACATTTTGGGCTGACCATGGGTGACTATGGTCAGCGATGATCAGCCATGTGGTTGACCTGGTCAACCATGGTTACCAGGGTCCCCATGGTATACCATGCGTCGACCGTGCTTTAGCAGGCTGCACATGGTCTAACATGGTCATCACCTGACTTGACCATGGTTGACCATGTTAACTTCAATATGCCATGGTCGACCATGCTTAAGCATGGCTGAGCATTGTCAGCCATGGTTATCACCTCAGGTGGGCCATGGTTGACAATGGTCACTTCAATGCAATGTGACTACAATGGTCACTAACCCGGAAACTCCAAGGTGATCATGGTTGAACAAGGAAGTCCATGGCTGACAAAGGTTGACCATGGTCACTTCAATTAGCCCATGTCTGACCATGGTCGCTACATTAGGAAACGAGATTGTCTGGCCTGGGAACATAACACTATAGTGGACTGTAGTGTCGACCATGGTTGACACATGGTCACTACAGTGTCTATGGCCCAAAAAAAAATATTCCACAATCATGTGGAGCTTTAGGTTAAGTAGGAGCATCATGGAGAATGATAATAATTACACTTGTTATTCAGCTCTGAACAAGAACCAGAACAAGTCAGAGTTGAATGGTGGCCACAATAACAGTGGAATGGAATTGGTTAAAATTTATGGCATACATGTTTTTTTTTGGTTCCGGCCAGAAGTCAATCTGTACCTTAATTCTACTCCCACAATGCATGAGGATTGTACAATAGATAGGGCAACACAATTCTGTTGTCAACCATGGTCAAGGGGACACAGCTGCCCATGGTGACTATGGAAGTGGATGACAGCCATGTTGGCTTGACATGTCAACGTGGTTACCTGGTTCCCCATGGGTACACAATGGTCAACCATGCTTTAGAATGGCTGGAGGCATTGTCAGCCATGGTCATTCATCTTGTGGGCCATTGGTGGACATGGTCAATTCAGTGCAATTGTTTTCAACGCGATCACGAGATACCCAAATGTTTGCAGGATTTGTTTTTTCACCACGTGAGCTTTGTGACGTAGGTCGCCATTTTATGAGTTATTTAGTTATTTATTCTTAGGGGTTCATAACTGTTGAAGCTTTTTCCAATTGATATATTATTTTTGCCTTTATAATCACAAGTCTAGTTTAGCCTAATTGGTAAGTCATCAGCTTGTCATACAAGGGTCCCTGTTTCAAATCCCGGTAAGGTAAGTTGATTTTATGTTGCCATATAATAATGTACCTATAGGTTACACACCACTACCTCACTCATCCACAGTAGTCTATGGAAATGGCAACTTTGAAGCTGGTTCTTCAATTTAAAACTCACAGAGGAAATACAACACATCACCCAAAGTACAAGGCTGAAACACCAAATAACCAAATTTTGAAATATGATGACCGGAAAATTTGTTAGTACGAATCACAAAACTTGCACGATGTCAGACCGGCAACCCAAAAGCTTATCTATAGTCGCCAAAGCTATAATTTGCAAACGAGTTGAAATCGATGACCGCTGAGTAATTTCCTCAAATTCACTGTCCAATGGCCGCCAGGTTGTGGTGTCATAACCTAAAATAGATAGGAACTAAATGGTGATAAAAAGGTGTAGAAACATAGGGATATGTGTTTTTTTTTGTAACCATGATTTTGTGAAAAAATGGCACCATTCCATCATTGTTTGATCATGGACAATTTTGCCCATGTTGACGTGTCAAATATGGACAATTTGACCATGGTCATCCATGGTTAAACACGATCATATTGACCATGGTTGGACCATGGTTAACCGTGTTTTTGAAAAATGGCACGCACGGGTTCAACCATGGTCAAAACCAAACCCAAGTGACCATGGTTAACCATGGTCAAACATGGTCATATTAACCATGGGACCATGTTTTGAAAAATGGCACACTGCCGACCATGGTCAAACACCATGGTGGACCGTGGCGTGCCATTTTTCAAAAAGAGGCAACCATGGTTGACCATGGTCAAAACCCCATGGTTGACATGGTTACACCATGGTGAAACACCATCGTTTTTTTCACCAGGGTGAAATCAACTACCCATAGATTTCCATTTGCTTACTGTACTGAATGTACTCTTGATTAACAAGGGTGCTAGTGAAGGAAAACAAGAGTTTACCATTACATCTCCTAGTAGATTTTTGGAAGTAAACATCTTTTGCAAAGACCCAATTTGGAAATGGCCATAATTTAAGAGTAAAGATAAACCATAAATTACATGTGGAAATTGGGTTGGTGACTCCATGGTGGCTGGAGACATGTAGCGTGAGGGTTACATTTAGATTGCAGGCACTGGCGTAACAGGCGGGGGGGGGGGGCGGAAGGTTGCCCCGCCGACGCTTTAGCCGGGAAAAAACATTAAACTGCAAAATATCACCTCGTGAAATCAGCTGTTTTTAGCACTGATTTGGAAAATTGGCCTTTTGACCCACCGGAGAGGGAAATTTCCCAAGACTGTGAATTTGCCCCCTCAGAGCAGGCAGGCCTGATACGCCACTGATTGCAGTAATTTGGTTGCATTTATGGACTTTCCTGGCGAAAGTGATTTAGCCTAGATTCAGGGCCGTACGCAGGATTTATTTTGGGGGTTGCGGGACTTCGTAAAAGTGGACTTTTTTTTTAAAAAGTGGACCTAACCCCCTTGAAATGGTCCTTTTTTGGGACTTTTTGAACATTTTATCACCGAAAAGTGGACTTTCTTGTCAAAATTTCTCTCAATTTTTGACCTTTTTAAAAAAAATAAAGCAAAAAGTGGACCTTTTGCCCCTTTTGTAGGATTTGGGGGGTGCGGCCGCACCCCCCTGCGTACGGGCCTGCCTAGATTTATATATGAGAGCAAGCTACTTCGCTTGCTACAATCTTGTTCATAAGTCCTTGGAACACCTGTTAATATTGGCAGCTATGAAGGAGATAATAGGCTTGAAACGCATTGTAACTATAACTTTCTTTCCCCCTCCCCAACCCCTCCCAATCAGTGTTGAAAATAATATATTACTCAAGTGTGTCGTGCTCATGCAACATTGAAATGAGGGGGCGGGAACCAAATCTGCAGAAAGTGTTCCAACAATTTTGAACAAGATTGTAGATCAGATTGATAAACCTTTTAGGATTCTAGGAGAATAAGCTTTTCTCAAGGATATCTAGTGATCAATGAATAAAACAGAAGGTGTTGAAATCACGAAATGCACCTTTAATTCCACAAATCAAATTTCTACAACATAACTGAAATTTAGCATATATATCTATTAAAAAGAGAAATCACTCAAGTTGAAATATGACACATGTTATAGAACAGTAACTTGATGCGATATTTGACCATATACTTTGCAGGTGCACTCAAGTAATTACATTGTCCTGTGTATATACCGTGTCCTAAAAAAAGTAACAACAGCAATATACAAAAATAAACACCAACAGTGAATATGGTTAACACAATTAACAAGTGATGATGATTTTCATCTCCCTGGCTTGAAAAGCAGATGGAGATATTGCGAGGGTGCGCATGCCCGTAAGTGTGTTCCAGTTTGGTTAGCTTTTCTAACCAAGGTTAGGTTTCGTTTTTCAGGTCTCTTTCGAAAAGTTGAAGTCCGATTGAAACTAGACTTGGGGATAAGGTGCAATAGGGGTTCCTTCACATGTGTGTGATGTCAAAGGTCATGGACCAAGGTCAAAGGTCATCTGAGGTCATGTTCCATACTGTCATCTCTCCAGGGGGACGGACGCAAAGGTTACTTGCAGTATTTTTAATATATGTAGTAAACAATCAGTCTTGATTGATAAAAGAAGTGTTTGAAAAGAACCAAAAATATTGCTTATTTTGGAGTTAGAATGCAATTGGTAATTTTGTTGGTGCAGTCTTTCATTTTTCAGAGCAAAATAAGAGGACCATAGTTTTGCCTTATTTCTGCAGAAATCTTGGAACACTACTTTAACCTTCGTCTACCTGAGCCATTTTTGTAACAAAACTCCGGGGGGGGGCACCCCCCCCCCCCCCGTGATTTTTGTTACTGAACATCCGATTCCTGTAAATTTGGTACCAAACGGTAGCTTAGAGTTTCTTCTTTCCATTGGTATCAAAATAAGTACCAACATCCCCATTATGACATCACTATGATGTCATAAGTTGAGGAAAGTGTGAAAATACTGAATATAGGGTGGAAAATTGATATTTCGCAATTTTAGCGACTCAAAAACATTATTATAGCACTAAAATGCTCTCATTATATAAAACTAGTCATTTCCAATCAAGTGGAGCCAAAAACTGCATGACAATCTGATATTCCTAACATCTACACACTCACATAAAACCCACTTAGACATACTATTTAAACACTGCTCACTGTTCAACAAGATAATCATCAAAACATAAAAAGCAATAAAAACAGTGAAATTGAATATGTAAATTTCATAGCAGCTATGATCATTGTACAATTTAGTCATGTACAGCAGTGGACTTTGTTGGTAACGAACTGTTCTAAATCTCGGCAAAGCAAATTTATGTTTTGTAACACTACCGTGTATAGTACCTCTCCTAGGTAGCACCCAACTGTTTTCTTCTTTCCTTTTACTGTGACATACTATAAAAGAAATGAAATATTGAAAACTGACCAAATCCATCTGAATTTGAATCTCGATTTAGATTTCACTCCAGAGTATTAATTTCAATCGATACTGAATATGAATCGAGGGAAAAAATGTAATTGCGGGTCACTGAACTTATTTTTAATGGCAATCCTATTTGCATTTGGAAAGCATGGTCATGCATTTCTCTCTATTGTAAATTTAAAATTGAAAATGACATCAAAAAAACATAATGGTCTGGATTTTAAATAATCCTGATTTTTTTCTCAAAATTAAGATAAGTTTCCAACATTTTGGGAATTTTTTTACAACAAAACAATGAAAACTGAGTACTTAGAGAAAATTTGGAACAGATGCCATTGAATGACATTTGGGCATTCTCTGCAAAATGTGGGGTCTATAGCATGACAGTGATAGTGTAACCAAAATGGAACAATGATCTATTATTTTATTTGTACTTATTTTTGCATTTCATGATTCTAATACATTGGTTCAATAGATCTTTGAAAAAGATTATCACTCACTTTTTTCATATAATTCCATTTGTGGAATTTTGTTGCCATGAGAGCAAATGTTTGCTAGGTTATAGCTAGCCTTCATGGCCCTGAAAAAACAATTTCAACTAAGTGCGAAGTGAGGAATTTGTCTGCTTGAGGAGTGGGTCAAAAGGGGCTAGGTTTTTCAAAGAATGTTCATAGTTTCTCACAATTTTGTTGAAAAATGTTCCATGCAATCAAATTTCAACTTTGATAATGTAAATGTGTTTGAATATTAAAGGTGCAATTGTAGATTCTAGTGCTATGGTTCAATAAATTTCTTTGAAAATGAAAAACAAAGGCTACTTCATTAATTCCATTTGTGGAATTGGTATTAGGGTGTGGTGCAATTGTTTGCAAAGAACCATATCCAGTTTGCGTTGGTCTGCAGGTGGTGGTTAAAATGCCATAAGAGAGGGGGGGTGTGTCTTGAGTGCAGGAAGGTAGACGGTCTAGCTAGAAATCGCCGTTTTATTTAAAGTTGTTGATACTTTCTTCCTAAATTTTGTTGAAAAGAAGTTTCCGTAC
>JAMKCH010024664.1:0-20412 GCA_023653785.1 Ophioderma brevispina | reverse complement strand
CCTACCATGAAGTTAATAATAGTAACGATAATAACTTTCATGTAGAACCAGGGATATTAAATATTTCGATTTCGGCCCCTTTTGTGAGATTGATTTCCCCTGCAGGGATGACTTCATGGCATCAAGACCGACAACAAGTGACACGGCAGTTTTTTGGTGTAAACTTTGAACCTTGACCGAGTTCAATGCTAGATTACGTACGTCTTTTCCGATTTGGGCGTAAAGGGCATTTCAATGACGTCCATATTTTGTTTTCATAGATATCTGGATCGCTTGTCGTATTAATCATGAATATTTATTTTTTAACCTTATTAATTGGAAAAGTCGCGCAATCATCACGCGCCAGGGAAATGAATAGGTGTCATTCATGGGACCGTGTCTCACGCTCTTGGAAATTCCCAATGTAGGAAAAACAGCGATGAGATCATGGAATAATTTATATTAGCACAATCTCTATGTTTTATCAAGGAGCAGGCCTTCCTGCCCTGTTTATCGTTCATTGTTTAGAATGAGAAACCGGTTCCAACTGGAAGGAATCAGGTGATGAAAACGGCAAGCAACCATTGGTTGATTTAGGAAAGCTGCCCCAATATCATCCTATGATACCAATCTGTTGATTGGCTCATTACAGGACCAAAACATGAGATAACCCTCTGAGGAACCAATCAGAATTGTGCTTATATTCTTGGTGTAAATCATACCAAAACATTTCTTTACAGTATCTCTGATGGCTCATTATATTATATTAGCTGCAAAGTACCAATCAAAATAGTGCTTAGATACTGTTAGATAAGCAGCTAGTGCCCAGGAGTTGTAACCTAATGTTTAATACGGTGATGTGATCTACTCTTTATGCTCTTGTTGTTAGTAACCCAATGTCATCTAAAATGCAATAAACCTAGAGAGAGGAAAAACAGAAACCAGTTGTGGCTAAACTTATATAAATGCCTATATCACATGGGGACTCTTGAGAGAAGTCAAATAGTGTCTTTAAAATAAGCCTGGTGGGATGAAATACAGGAACATTTTAAAAAGTTTTCAGACACTACTCCCAATACCAAAAATATATACATGTGAAATTTTTGTTCACATTTAAAACACAATATGCAGGCGGTTACAATTTTGTACCATCAGAGGCATTGAAATCAAATCTTTACTATTTGGGATGCATGTTTCATTTTTTTTAAAAGAGGACCAAGGATGTCTCTAAAAGACTACGGTCATGAAGAAATTATTAACTTCTAATCAAAATACCAATTCCTAAAATATCTACATCAATTAAAATCAGAAAGCAACATTGAAATGTACTGTACACAAACATGTTTTTTTTTTGCAGTTACTCAGGGATAAAAAGTGTTAGTTTAAGAACCACAAGACATTTCATGATAATTGCTAAAAATTACCTAAGAACTAGTGCTCTGTGGGCTAAATATACGTGTAGAGTTGGGGGGGGGGGGTTATGTGTTAAGAAGGAGGATTTGTGGGCTCACACAATCCATGACCTTGTGAGGTATTAATTTCCAAAAAACTGGTTGCATTGTGAAATTGACTCAATACACCCTTTGCCCTTGCACTTACCATGATACTGTTCATGAAAATGGAGGGAATCATTAATTCATATGCTTGGGCGGGGGCTTTTGTTTGTACAGAGAGTGGAACTTTACCGTGTCTCAGCTCACTTATATTCTGAAAAAAAAATAAATACCAACTGGTGATTTAATGTGCACTTTACCATATTGGCATTGAACACTTCAAATTATTACCAAATGCACTAGGGATGCACCATTTCTTCTTTATTAGTGTGGACCACATGTGGATACATTTACGAGGAGATGTAAAGGCAAACAATTCTACCCGCGATTGTGATAAATGCACACCTTGTTGTATTGGACATAATCCATATTATTCAGATCAGCCAGTTTATTCACACACAGCCATTAAAAACAATCCACAACAAATAAAAGATAGATAGAGACATTAAAGATTATAGTTATGGCAATAAAAAGGGAGCCATCGAGGAAAGCCGAGATACAGACCAGCGGGTCTCGTGCAAGAATATAAAAATAATCCAGCTGTTCTTCTGAAGCTATACAGTAGGCCTACTATAATGCCAGTATGGGACTACTGTGCATCTGTGTGGAATGTGTACCGTAAATGTAATATTGAGAAATTAGAGCAATTCACATAGGGCTACTCGGCTGATTTTAGATCAACCGCAGGTGGAACAGTCTTACTGATGACGATTGGTAGTCGAATCTTTCTAAGTGAAGTTTAGAAGGGACTATTTATCAGTATCGTTTGCATGTTCGGGCTAACCCCCCCCCCCCCCATAAAAAATGTCTTTCATTTTTCCGATGGAGTGTCAAGTATAAGGAACACAGATGATCTTAATTTCAAACAAGATGTCATCCAAAAACCGATGCTTACAAAAATCGGCCTATTTGTCAGCTTCCCTGTTATCTGGTTAACTATCCCTCGTCTTATTAGGAATATCACTCACAATTGCCGTATGAGTTCGTTTAAAACTCTTCTAAGGGAACATGTTAAGAAAATGTAGGTTTTTTTATCAATACACTCCATACACCTCATTTTACCCTCACTTGCATGCACGTAATACTAATTCACACAGGCATTTGAACATACAAGAACAAAAGATAGCTCCTACCATACACACCACATGCACACAACACACACCCAAACAAACATATACACACATACACACACACAAACACACACTCACATACACACTCACCCATGCATGTTACATTTTTAGCATATTTTAATTTGTTACTTTATCAACCTTGGTCTTAATTTTGTTTTTGATAGTTTAGTTTAATTTTTGGAATTTGTGCAATATTTGATGTGTGCAATTATTTTGAGGTATGAATTTCTATGTGTCGTTGGGATCTCTGAGTAGGGAGTTGATGCACTTTGGTGACAGTTTGCTTTTTGTGCTTCTCGCCACTCCCTGGCAGCTCATAAGGTTTCATTTTTATTTCTATATAGTTTTTTCATTACTGATCTTGTATGTTATTGGCTGTGATCTGCCAAATGAAGAAATAAATAAATAAAAAGCTCACGAAATATAAAAGTTTAAGTACACACAAAATCCAATTAAGTGGAAAACAGACAAAAACAAACAAAATAATTTTAAAAAAGAGTGCATACAATTTAAATAGTGGTGATCAAGCCAGTATGGTTCACATGTGAACAGTAGATGCTAAAAAGATTTGCAGAGCGCAATTTTCAGCAATCATTCCTGACCATCTTAAAAGTGTGAGTTGTTACCAGAAAGATGAATGATTGATTTCAGAGTCAGTAACATTTTCAGTGGAGGGGTAACCTCTGCTCCCATTTCAAAAGCGAGTGAGGTCGGACCTTCAACCCATTTCAGACAAATCATTGGCAAGACTGGCATATTGTGAGCTTCCTTTGAAGAGCATCATGAATATTTGTTTCGAACGGAATGGAAGTTCAAAATACAAATCTGATTCAGATTGGGCCAATTGAATAACCAGTCATGTCGCAGTAAGTGGGAGAAACCTCTGGGGGATTGTAGTTTTTATTTCCTCCTTACTGTACTACCTTAAAGATCAGCATAGATTTTTCATAACCTCAGGGCATGAAAAGCGAGAAAAGATAAGCTAAATAGAATCATGACTGCCATGTGTATCTGCCCTGCTCAAACATTGTTTTGCCAGATAGTTCAAAACATGATGAGTGGGTTTGATGGTTTTGCACATAGGACATTTTGATGTTATTAGAAGATCTAAGGCGCCATCTCCCAATTAAGCCAAAGTGGGAAGGGAATCAGTGGAGCATTAAGAAAAACAAAAAAATTGAGAACACCACACAGGAGTTCATAACATAACATGTTTCAGGCGAAACAGTTGTTTTTGAGGTGAATCAATTGAAGAAATTGCTTGAACAAGCAGATCTTTAACTTGGATTCCACAGATTTCTACTCTCCTCAGTCACAGAATCACGGATATGGTAATAATGATTTCTTAGGGGAACTGGGTTACATGAGTTGGGTTATTCCAAAGCTTTAGGGGCAGCAAGATTATAAGTTCTGACTATAGTGCCACCAATGAAAATTTTACGAGAAAAAGATTTTTCTCTATTCAAGCGTAGATACCAGCGCATCATTAAATCTTGAGGCCAGATCCTTTTAAGGTGGACAAACGCAGCACAATGACAGTCTTTGAACGGTGGAAATGCTGCGGACCTCAAGAGAACCAGACGCGTAAAGGCCAGATAAAGTACCAGGAGGCGAGAATCTGCAGACATTCTTACAAATGAATTACAGAGAGCATCTAACTTGGGAAGATAGAACCATTGAGCTCATGGACAGGGAGGTGGTATCTAAGCGATGGTAGAAAAATATTTACATAAGATGGCAAATATACTCCATTCTTGACTAGGGTACATCAATGTTTTCGAGTCTTGCAGTGTGTGCAATTTTAAGTGCAATGGGGTAAGATCACCATAGCAAAATGGTGTCAAATTAAATCTTTAACCGTGGCAGCCAATTTTCTAATAATCAGAACTCTTTCATTCATGAAACTGCACTGTTGTTTGTAGGTTGCCAGTGGAAGGCATAAGCAAATTACAGAAATTTTATTGGTAATAATTTCAATAAATCCTAATTACCATCGGGTAAGCTAAGTACAACCTGTAACCTCCCCCCCCACCCCCCCCCCCGTACTCTGAATGCAGAATTGACAACAGTTCATGGAATATTAAGCGCCTCAATGTGCGACCAAAACTGGAAATGAAAGAAATCGTCTTCTGCACATCTCCTACAATGCTATAGGAAATTCTCTGATGGGGCTAAAAAGGACGGTCTTGTCTTGACATCTTGCAGGGTGTTATCCCATTGTGATTATTTACGTGTAACTTCTCTCAACAAGTTCATTTTTCACCTTAAAAAATCGCCAAACTGTTAGACTTTAGTAGCGAAGTCTTTTCCGTTGATCAGAGGAATTGAAGCAATTTTGTCCAAGCGCAAACCATTTTTCTTAGTGTAGTAATGGATGGATGGAATGCATACAAGAATAGTAAAACCCCTATCACAAGCACTATAGGAGTCCCAGTCCAAATCCTAATCAATTTAGCAACTTTGTTAGGATGGGGAAATATAGTCTGTAGAAAGAACCAACTTTAATAAAAAGTAGAATAAAAAAGAAAAATGTACGGTCAGACGCAACTACAAGCTATGATTAGACTTGTCTTGTACACACTTCGAGTTCACTCTCTGATCTAAACTTTCGGAGTAAACAATGCCTGCAACAACCAGAAAACTGCCGGGAAGTTCAGAAGAAATTCCACAAAACATGAAAATGGCAACCGTTGAAGTGACTTTGTTTTATGTGATCGAATGATAAATCGATTGATTATTTATCACTTCTTTAAAGAGACAATGGCACATTTGAAAAATAGTGCGCCCTAGATTTTTCAAAATCACTATTTTTGCATGGTTGTAAAGCTTTTATATACAAAAACAAGCCCCACCGAAATGATTAAGACCAAATCAGCTTCCTTATGGGTAAACAAACAATTTTTAAATTAACGTCGCCGGCGAAGTTAAATTAAGCAGAACAACGCAAAAAAAATGGCGTTTAACACATGAACATGCACGCCGTATGCATGTTTTCCCAACGTATGTACACTGTTTGACCGGTCGATAACCTTGTGGTTTTGTACCAGGAGGACGAGTCAAAAAATATTCATGTAATATACACATTTGTTGATTAAATTTATGGATACTTAAAAGTTGGCCTACAAAATTACCTGGATGGCTTTATCCTGATATCAATGTCCCTATCTGTTTGGGGTATGTTATTTTATGTGAAAATATATTTTCTTTATTCCAATGGCCTAGATCTATCATTGAGAGCAAATTGAAGAATTGTCATATTTGTAAAAGGGCCAGGGCCGCTTTAACTTAGATATGGTTGTCTACCATGACACTTTAGGTGTTATATAATTACGCGTAATACGTGGGTAAGTCAGCGCAGATTTGGCACGGAAAATGTTGATTTCTGATGTGCAGAAAAATGGGTTTCTAAATGGGATTCTCCGGACCCTATTTGAGATGGAGCAGAAGCAGAGCATAAACCTTGTAGTCGCAAACTGCTTCCAGCCCATCTTGGTCCCGAGAATTGTATACAGATACGCTCTATATTTCACAATTTTCATCTCATTTTTACACAACTTTTATCTCCTCCCGAATTGTAAAGTAAAACTTAAGGATGACTTCAATGCAAAGAAAACCAACACAACTCATATTGTATCTGGGTAAAATTTAGGATTGGAAAAATAGTTTCAAAATCCCTAAACAGGCGTGAGGTATAGGAAAGGCTGAGATGAATCATATTGCACCTTTAATTGCAAACTGCATAGACAAAATCAACAAATATCGCCTAACCAGGAATTAAAAAAAAAAATTGAAGAATAAATCAAGCAACAAGTAACACCCACACTTGTTTCATCACAATTACATTTTCCTCAGTAGTATTAAAGGGCCCGGTATGTCATAAATATTCTTCATCCATTCAGCAATTCATATATCATCATTCTGCAATGCTGCATGCGAGCTATTAAAAATGAAATGAACATTGAAGCAAGAGTCTAAACAATTGTCAAGTGCACTTAATGCACGTAAAAACCACAACATATTCATTAGAGCCTGTCACTGAAAATAATCTGCCTCTTTTACATCCATGTATCCTCTCCTGTATTCAGTATCCATAAGGACAAGCAGCGATTTGCTTGATCCGAAACATCAAAAAAAATCATCAAAATTCGCTATTTTATTTGTGTACTGCATACCATTAGATGTGCTAAATAAACCTGCAAGTGGTTGGCTTGAAATACGGGTATTCAGACAAGGTAGTACTTTTATCCGATTCTGAAGTTCTATAGTGCGTATCAAAATTCCGACTGCGCTCAAAAAAGCCTTTCATGTGAATATCCCAGATTTATAAGCCGGAATATGGTAAACCATGACCTGTACAGTTTGACCTAAAAACACAAATATATTGATCTTTGTTTATTCTGTACTGGTGTAAACCACAATCAGCCGTTTAATGTAGATTTTGAGTCGGGTTGTTTTTCATCGACTGTAGTCTATTTGCGGGAGACGGTATGCCAAAATTTCCTCAAATTACTTCATTTTTTTTCCTATTTGGTGTTTTTGCCTAATTAAAGTAGGTATATGGAATTGTAAGATATCTTTTGATTTATAAGCTAAAACAATTGCATGTCAATTTTTTTTCTTATTCACATTGTCGCGCTATCCCTTTAAGCAAATTGCTCATATCAATCACAATTAAGCCAGGGAGGAGTTATGTGTCATTGGCACAAGCTCCATCCAATCTTACGCCATACAGTTGACTAATCTTCTTCCGTGCACGTTGCAAATCAGAATGCTTGTATTTGTCTGACAAGTACCCCTGGGGCTCAAGACAGTTAAATTGGGACCCACAAGGGCGGTTTTTCTCAAATTTAATAATCAGTTTACCAGATATGATTTCAGCATTTTACCAAGGTGTAAATGACATTGATATATCATTTATACGTACATTTTGTCTGGTGTCAAACTCCAAACATTAGATTTCTTTCCAATTTGAAATGTAAAAACATCCTGAACTCGAAACAGCTTTGTCTAAAATTTAATAGCACCTTAATTTTAGGACAATGATGGCGGTGCTTAATGATGTACAGGTGAATATTAGGAAGATGTTATTATTTCCAACTGCAGCATATTATACATGTGGTGTGCACATGTGCACGCATGCCTGTGGATGTCTGCATGTGTGCATGCACGCATCATCGGGGGATAAGCTAAAAAGCTAAAACTGGCATGTCCAGGGGGTCCAGCTAGTCACAGACAATGTTTCTATGGCTACACACTTTGAAATATTTTAGTGGTGTTGTAGTGTACCAATTTTGATATCTTTTGATATAGGGGGGCAAAACTTTAGGATAGAATACACCTGGCACCAAAAATATCTTGGCATGTTTTTCGAATACAGTATTGTGCCAAAAGTCAGCCGATTTTGAAAGTTTCGAAATATACATTTTGTTGCTAGGTCTGCTCTTCATAACCACCTCGCTTGTGAAAAAAGAGGCAGAAAATGGCCGAGATAGAGCGCCCGAAGACGCAACCCCCAAACCAAAAGTTGCAGTTTTTGGATTTTTCAATGGTCACTGGGTGGTACAACGCAAAAAAGTGTGTATTGATTTACACAAAACTGCGTGTTCTACTGGGCAGGGGGCCCATTGATTGTGGTACACGTGTCGTGTCCAGTACAATGCAAAGCCCATTGAAAAATCAAAAAAAACTGCAACTTTTGGTTTTTGGGGGTTTTTGCGTTTTCAGGCGTTCTATCTCAGCCATTTCTGCGCGCTTTTTTACAAGCGATTGGTTTTTTTTGGTGTTAAATGAAAGAGCAAGACCTCAGGCACAATAATGTATATTCGAAAACTTTCAAAATGGGTCTGACTGTGGTAAATACTGATCGGAAAAACATGCCGAGATACTTTTTGGCCAGGTTGTGTTCCTGTGGCTTCTTTGCTTATATGAGATTTGGGCCTTTTTTTGGCCATTTTAACGTGGAGAATAAAGATATGATTTTTTGAAGTCAGTCCTTATCTACGTCCCAATGTGATAACCAAGGTATAGACCATTATCTTAAGTGGAGGAACGAGGCCGCAGGCTGAGTTCTTCTACAAAAAATGATTCCCTACTCCCGACAGACCCAGGCCTGGGGAGGGACTATGGGGGATGAAGTACATGAGTTAGTAGATGTTCCCTTTCTACAATATACCCAAGGTTTGGTACTCAAGCTCATCAGAAAAAAAAAAACGGCACCAAATGGACCTTTGTTGTGCAAATATTGACCTTTCTTATAGTTCCCTACCCGGGACCTGACCAGAACCAGGGAGGGCCCTGGGGAATTAATAACATGGTTAGTAGCTTTTGACTCTATAACCAAGTTGGGCTACTCTAGCGTCATCTAGGAAAAAAGATATGGACAAATGTTACTTTTGGTGTTGCAACATTAATCTTCTTTTTCCCTACCCCCCTCCTTGGACAGACCCAGGGGAGGACCATTGGGGGAATGAAATTACATGGTTAGTACGGGGACTTTTCCCTCCTACAAGATACTTCAAGTTTGGCTACTCTAAGTCATCTAGGAAAAAGACATGACAAATGTTCCATGGGTAACATTGTTATCAGAATTTCAGGGGTAACATTTTTTAATATTAACCTTTTCCTACACCATGACAGACCCAGGGAGGACCTGGGGAAGGAATTAAATGGTTGGCGGGGCCTTTCTGCCTCCTACAAGATCACTCCAAGTTTGGATACCTAGCTACATCTAGAAACAAAAGATATGGCCATAATGTTCCAGGGCTAACATTTTTACTACACAGGCAAATTGGACGGGCCGGTGAACATTTTATAGTCCCCTTCTGAACTTCGTTCGGCGGGGACAAAAATATCATTTTAAGCTGTCAGTCCCATGTGCAGAGCCAGTCTATTCATCACCACAGTCAGTTTTGACTATCCAAAGCAGTTTTCCTTTTGGGTATACCTCTAGGCTTTTTCCTCTAGGTATTGTTGTAATAAGGTCTTGCCGAAAAAATGCAGTGCAGCAGAGCGCGCGCGGTCCGTACTCCCTCCCGAGTCCAATTTTCTTTTGTTAAACTCCTGGGTAAGTCCTCGGTGATTACAGATCGTTCATTAATCAATATCGGAGAGCCCGGACTCCTGACTTGTGCAATGATCCAGAGCCACTATATGCAAATTAACTATCATTCCATAATCATATGTATGACTTTGCAATCACCTACCGGGATCACCTAGTAGCGGCTGAATTATATCATGGAGTACAATGCTGTACAGCCTGAATTATTTTGGGCGCATTTGTGTACCGAGTCTCCCAACCAAGATGTTGTTTATTATGATCATGAACGGAGATGCACGGAGTTGTAATTCATGATGGCCTACGGGTCGCGGGATAGGCGATAGCATGATTTTTTAAACATGAGTTTAAGTTGTGGAAGCGGCCCAAATTTCTCATTAAATAAACTGAAATGGTTAAAATAAAACAAAACGTTTCCAACTATATGCCCGCTTTACTTCATGAATTTCATTAGAAAGGAATTGCCCCAGGAAATTAGCCAGGATAGTAAAAAAAGTAATTCTTACCGTGATGAACTTTTCATGTGGCCCGGGTGTCTCATCTCTAAATAAAGCGGTCCGTAATGAAAACAGAATGTGCCTGATTTGCTCATAAAAAGGGATTTGCAGTGCGAACAGGGCCAGGCTAAAATATGATTTCTCCGCAAAGAATTACAAGTTATGATTTTGTTGATTTCCCCAGTTGTCTAGAGTTGCTAATTTTCGTTACAAATCTGCAGCTTGTTCTGGGTGATTGTTGATCAACATCATTGCAAAATCGTCGGACGCCACTGGCACTTATTTGTAGACCTTGAAACCCAAAGTAAACCTAACTGAAAACCAAACCAAAAAAAATAAAACCGAAAACAAAGCACAAATAAAACTATCGCAAACATGAAAATATCAAACATTCTTTTGTTTATAGTATAGATGTGCATTTTCCTTCATGAGTTTAATCTATTGCGTGTAATCGTTACACTACAAGACGAACAATAAAATGTAGTATGTAAAAACTCTGTAAAACGATTTTTGCTTGGTATCTTGGATAAAAAAAAAAAATAAACCAAAAAGAAGTCAGTTTGAACAATGGCTATGAAATTTCCAAGGTATTTTGCGAACAAACATCACGAACGATATCCCGAGCAACCATTATAATCAGCTCACCTTGACATACTTGGCGTAAGTTATACTTAGGAAACACCTAATTATATCATAACAGCTGCGTGCACGTGCATAGACACCACAAGGACTTTCCAGCCTCCGAAAACTACTGTGCAAATTCCATTCTGTTTCTATGAGAAAGCGTAAAACGTAAAATGATGGTGTAAATAAAAACTGCCACTTGACACACTCGGTTTCTCTACATTTGTATAATAATCGCAGTATACTTCTCAGAACAAATCACAACGTGATTTGTTTTCTCAAGACGCGTAGACGTGGATGTTTTCTAATACAGATTTTCCTAATTTACGTCACCCGGGGATTCCCGTGTTTACAATTACGGAGGGGAGGGGGAGTTTGCATTATTATTTTCTATTTTTTTTTTAAATATTCTTTATTTCTTTTTTATCTCAAAAATTGTAAATCAGTATAGGCCTACTGATGAAGACAAAAACTTATGGGTGACAAAACAACACAGGACAGCGCGAGCGCAGCGATGACATTTTTATAGAAAATTGCTTCCCGCCCTTGCAAAATCTCGACAATTAACAGGTGCGGACATTCAAGCCCAAGGACGGCCTAGTAGGGCGACGAGCCTAGAATTTCCTGTTGACGGAAAGTTGAAGTCATGTCATGAACACACAGGAAAGTAGAAACTGCCGAAACTTTCCATCTCTTATTTTATTTGGAAATGTCACAGCATATAGGAAGATAAGTTTAACGGGATTTGATGCAGCCAGATGCACGATGTTTAGCAAATGTGCACTCCGATATTTAGGTAAATCACATCGAGTGATGCTCATGCTTTTAGTGAACCTAATAGATTTTTACTTACCCTAATGATATAACATAAAACACCTTGGTACAATAGTGAGAATGTCGAATGCAATTGACCAAAATCCAGCTTAAAATGTGGGTGATCGACGAATATATTTTCCACACCTTCAAGTTGTAGTAAGATAAGGTTACGTATAGCCATGAACACGATTTGTTTTTCAGTTGCTATTTCGTTGATCATTATTTGATGGATGAGCGCTTTTTCCCCAACTCGAGCGATTTTCATACTTGATACATGAAGAAAACGTGCACATAGCCATTGCAAAGTCATTAATATTCAGCACCCAGGGCATGTGTAAATTTTACAAATTGATCGTCATGAAAAAATGCAGAATGTTTTTTATTTTTGTTTATGACTCCCCTAGTTAATATCAATTTTAGTAAATCAAACGTTGTGATATTATTTGACTCTGGTTGCATCTGTGAACAGTATTGTGAAAACAGAACGAAAAATTCGAATAATAGCTGAAGTTTCGGGCTGAAGTTTCAACATTAATACAACTTGGGGAAACACGTGTGGAATATCGGTGTGAGGCAGGTTTTGCTCGATCACTCGAGTCGTTTGTTCTTGCTCTTTAACTCGACTGGGAATCTTCATTCATCACGGGCTTTAAAATGTATAGTATATATAACATCGACTTAAACTAATTCATAGATTAGAATAAGTTGGTATTAGAAAGAAACGGAATGAAAAGTTGCTTGTGGATTTTTTGGTTTAAAACACCGTGCTCGATCGTCTTCGACGGTAAGTTCGCTAGAGTATAGCTATAGTAAATGATAATTTAATGATTATAGAAAACAAATTCTGGCATGAATAAATTAACAAAATGATACACGTGTGAAGTTTCTTTTGTTGAAATCCTTATGTTAAAGATGTAATTCAAAGGGTTTAGATTTGGACATGAAAAAAAAATAATTCCCTGAGGTCATTTCTTGGCCTGCTTATTGATCGTTTCCGGCATCAGTTTAACGTACTGTTATCACATTAGATAACCATAGTGGGAGGAGTTCACTTGAGAGTGACGGCTTACGGGCAGCCACTTGAAAGGCATGGGTGGTTCATCAATGCGTGTATAATCGCCGATTTTACGACAGCCCCATACTGGGTTTATCTGTGGAGCGCGCAGTGCGCTGGGTCTCCCAACTACCTCTGTCTGCCAGCACGGTCGGCATTTTCGGCAAGCAGCCCTAAATGCAATAAATGAAGGTAACCAGAGAAAAACATGGTGATATAGCCATTTGTAACATTTGAGCATGTTTCAATTTGTCAATAATGACTTTACCCAGTATAAAGCTAGCTGCATTAATTGTGACCAAGTTGGTGTAAGTATCCCACAAACATAGCACATTGTTAAAGGGGACTATTTGCTGGTATAGGCCACAATATTTCTCATTATCATGTTTTGAGGAGTCCAAGTGTTTGAAAATATTGATAAAAACATGATACTGATAAAATTGGTGATTACACCCAACATTAATGGTATCGCTATGAGTTTTAAAATTATTGGCCTCAACTGGCGTCCACCCATATTTTTGCAAACTCGTAGCTAGACCAATAAATTTGGCTTATACAAATCAATTTTATAACATTTTTTTCAATAATTGTTTAATCAACTTTGGAAACTATATCTCTTACACAGCTGGATCTTGGTTTTCATGAAGGAAATTAATCTCATCTAAATTCCAGATATATTCAAAGTCTACTTATAGGATTTAACAGGACTCCAGAGTAATGCCAAATTGTCCTTCTATTATTTGTTTTTGCTTTCAAAAAGATAAGTACCATATCCTGCTGGAATCAAGAGCAATCTATGGGGATTAACACACTTAAAAAATATGCAGTGATCATGCAATTTTTGATCACCTGTAGCCAACTCATCATGTACCTACAATAGTCTGTATGTATCATCAGATTTGTCAAGTTATGCCCGCCAGGTTCTCAGAACTCATGTAGTGTTTGATCGAGGTCACTAAAATATTAGACTACTATCTGCTGCATTAATTGCAATGAGCACGTGCTTCAAGTGCAAGCTACCCTGGGTGCTGCTCTCCTTACAGCTATGCGGTTTTAAGGATATACTCCATGTCTGTGACTGCAATTGATTTGTTATTAAAATAACAGGGCAGAGAGGCACAACAGAGGCAACCATGTCCTAATTTTGCCTATTAGTGCCTCTCAGTGACTTGAAGCATGTGCTTCAAGTAAAAGCCACCATGGATGCTGCTCAGTGCTCACCTACAGGCTATACAGTTTTCCATGCCTGTGACTGCAATACATTTTATCAAAATAACATGACAGAGAAGCACATAGAGGCAACCATGTCCTAATTTTGCCTATTAGTGCCTCTCAGTAAGTTAACAAAATGAAATCCGAGTGCTTTTCTGTGTCTCAAAGTAAATAAACTCTTCAGAACCCAGGTTGCCTTTACGTAGGTCTCACAGTAAATTAGACTCGGGGAGATTTAATAGTTGTAAACGGATGACGACACAGCCCCGGGACAGAGGGGAAAAATCATCTCAATTTTAAAGAGACATGAGGAGATTTCCAGGAAGAAGCGCCCCCAAATTTTCTTGAAACCCGTTTTTTTACATATTTGGAATGCTTACCAATGTATTAGATCACACCTGAAGTGAAAAAGCTGAATACACCGTCTTTATGTAATAAGATGATTTAGTAGTTCTGTCGTGCACGACAGAAAGTCAAAGCATGGTTTTCTATGGGGAACAATTACGATAGCAGGCAAGTTAAAAACAAGGATTGCGGCTTTCTTTGCACCTATTTGTCTAATAAACATTCGAAACGTTCTCGGTAGGTGGTCTACAACTGATCCAGTGAAATTTGAGAGAAATTTGTATCCTAAAAAAATCTCCTCCTGTCACTTTAAGAAATAACTGAGAATACAGAAAACAGGAAAGCATTTTAAATCAAGACCCAAAACAAGGTATTTGTCAACCCAAAACCAAATCAATAACATTACACAGGAGTTCTTAAATGCATGCAATACTGCCTATTTTATATGAAGCGCACCCAGGCAAAATTTCTCTCTTTAACCATCTTGCTATTATAGTAATTCAAGCACCGTGACGCAGTCCAGTGTTCGAGAGAGGAGGCAGTTGTATCCTGAAGAAGATGATGTTTTAAAAATAATAGCCTTAGCTACATTCTTGGAAAATAATTACTTGGAACACTCACTACAATTTCTTACATTGCTCGCGTTAGGACAGAGGTGAGAGCCTACAAGCTCCTGTATAATGAAAGCTCCAACCTTTCACTTCAACTACCCTTCCCACCCCCCATCAATCAATGTTGAGAATTGGCCAGTTGTTGATTAAGGCCAAAAAAAATATTGGTTTTCTCAAGCTGACGCAGCGGGCATTGTAAATTCGCGGGGGGTAAATCAAAAAAAATTATGCGGAACTTTTTTATTTTTTTTATCTTTTTTCAAAAAAAAAAAATTATTGAACTCCATTTTTTGTTGAAAACTAAAAAATTAAACGATTTTCAAGCGATCTGAGCTCTTGGAATTGAACTGATTTATGCCTGCAACTGGTACGATTTCGCCGTATTTTGTCGTTTTCAGAGTCCCTAAAGTGCTTAAAAAAACGTCTGCGTTGATTTTGACTATCTAGATCGACTTGGTAAAAAGTACAGAAAACAGATGAAAAAGAATTAAATAATTGCCAGAATGTCCTTAGTATTTTGATCAATAAAGTTCTGAATTTTTGTCCATAATAACCCCCATTGATTAAATTTTTCTGATAATGGGCAGCAGCATCACAAACATTGGAAGGCAGTATCAAGTGAATAAAAACCCCCGACGTAGTATTACCGACATTTTCAAGTTACCGCATTTGTTTGCGTTTCCATTGATAGCCTAAATATGTCGGCATCAAGCACAAGTTATTTTGTGTAAGAGACTGTTTTGTGAGTCGTGACGCGGCAGTATTTTTCAAACAACCATGGAAGGGTGAAAGGGAATATCCCGGTTAATGTCAATAGTTTAGTATTTATTTTAATCTTTTTTCATACACTTTCATATTTAACTCTTTCTGACCTCAAATTTTAGGGAACATTTAAGTTTATAAATCATCAATTTTAGTTTATGTTCTCATATTACTGTAGTTGAGATTAAAAACATTTAATGACCAGTTTAAAGACACTAATCAGTGTGATTTGCTAAAATCAGCAAATCGAAAAAAAAAAATCATCAAAAATCAGATTTTTGCATGTATGCAACAAGTACAGGCTATCCCCAAAACATACCCAGAAAATGATAAGACCAGAGAAGCAACCTAATAAGGACAGATCGGAAGAGAATTTAGTCATTACTGTCACGAACGGACACTTACTACACCGTTAATTGAAATGGAGGAATCGTATTTGGAACACTGCCGTTTTCTTCCTTGCTGTCAATCCTACAGCTGGAAAAGGTAACTTATGAGAATTTACAGACTTACCTTCACTTTGAAGCTATTCTGCAAATTTCAAATATTTTTCAAGTACTGATAGTGTCTTAATGAAGAGTTGATGACCACCTAACTGCTCCGAAATGGAGCTTTGGGTCCTTTGGGGTAAGTCCAATTATCGTATCGTTGGGTTTTGAACAGAAGAACTTTGTTATATTATGAGTGAGCGATGGAGCGATGGAGTAGGAATTAAAAAAAAAAATAAAAATGCGCGTACCGCATTAGTTTTCAAAAATCATCAGCTTGAGACAAACTATATTTTTTTTGGCTAACGATTACCCACATTTCAATATTGGTTGGGGGAGATGGGGGGAACAGTTTCCAAACTCGTCAAAAGTCTGTTCCAACAATTTTTTCCCAAGAGTGTAGGCTTATTTCGATATTATAGAAAAACATGGTCAACTTTGATTGAAATGACCACAACCATGCTCCAGGAACTCAAAGGGTCAGCTTTTGTTTTTTTCTGATCTTTTTGACTTAACCTGAAGAAGTAATGAAAATTGTATGTACATATTTTTAATAGGAGCAGGAGTTGAGGATTCAAACCCCAGACCGCTGTATCATGAGGTCAGACCAACTAACCCAGACCACGAGGATTGGTCATGCCAGATTTGCCAAAATTCCTTGATAAAATTTACAGAATAAATCGATAGTATTGCCTATGTGATCGGCCACTCAATATAATTGCATAGCTCCCACTCTGGACCGGTTGCCACAACTATGCTCCAGGAGCATAAGTGGTGGTCAAAATCTCCACACTCGCATTTAACACACAATTCTTTGTGCTTACCTCCTAAATATTGTATGAGGCATATGGTTGTAAGTGTAATAGCTGCCCATGGATATACAACTGTAAGTGTATTAGGATGACTCAATTTATTCTTTCCTGATGTCAGGGCTTTTGAAATGAGTCTTCAGGTGACAATGTCACCTGAAGACCCATTTCAAAAGCCATAGGCAGGTCAGGTTTTCTTGAGGGCCTGCTAATGGGATTCCTGGTAACCAGTACTACCTGTCCAAGTGCCGAGTTGTCAGCGGTTAAACCATCACCTCCATGGGTTTCTAAGTAAATTGATGAGCGAGGGTAGCTGGTCACCCTGTTAGAACTAAAAAGAAGATCTAACGACAAGGGTGTCGGCTCTGGAGAGCGAATGGTGGCCATGTTGGCAAGGGCATCCGGGTCAATTATCTTTCGCTCCAATAATTCCTGCAACAGGTAATGCTGTGAATGTGCGGCGAATCCGGGCGGCACTCCGTTGGGGGGGGGGACAGAACCAGGCAGACACTTAGGCATTTGAAAGTGGTCTTGAATATGCCTTCACGGAATGTTTTTGGGCCTTAAAAAAGTCGGGGGATCCTGATTTATTAGTAAACAAAGCCTAAAAATGATAAATATATGACAAAACTGCGTGTTATGCTTAGCCCGACAGGGGTCTTTACTACACAATTTCCAATACAACAGTGCAAAAAGTTGACTGTGATGAAAAATAGGGGGCTCGATTTGTACACGTGAAGAATAGAAATCGCTGATATGGCTCTAGTCTTTAAAAAAAACAAACATGAGTCTTTTGATGGGAATTTGACAAATGGCCAGCGATGCACGATGACCTTTTGGCACTCAAGAAAATATTTGACCATCTCATTCTCAAAATGGATCAGAAGAAATACCCACGTTTAAAAAAAAAAAAAAGGCTTTCAAAAATGAATCATGTTCAGAAACACTATGTTAGGAGCATTTGAAGTCCACTCAAGTACAACATGGTTTTCTGCATGCCTGAAGGCAATTTGATCTGGAGGCACAGACATCAAGATAGCTAAGGCAAACAGAAAATTGTGGAGACCATGGTAGTTCGAGGACAACACTCGACTTAAGCAAGTAAGCAATTGCAAGCTACTCTTATTTTTCCTAAAATGGCCAACCAAAACTAGATGCTATCACAATAAGGGGACGGCCCAATTTAATGATTAAATATTAAGTTTTCATCTTGATTGAATGACTTTGACCCCAAAATCCTATTCGTGGAGTTTCACACCAATCTTTCAAACTGTTTTGAGAGCTACAAACATGACTTTGAAAGCATAAAATTAACATTGGTTGACTAAAATGGGGTACTTTTGGCTCAAAAAATCTAAACCAAACATTCTTAAGCTCTAAGATTTCTCAGAGTAAGTAAGAAAATAGCAGCTTACTTCAGACACCAATATTTTGACCACTTTGGGTAAAATCTTTGGTCCTGGGGACGAAGTTCAATAACTTTTGTGCCAAATATGTCTTTAACATCAAACTGTGACTATGACATCAACTTCACTCTTTTAATCTTTCATTTTCAAGAGTATTTTACACAATATTGTTTAATTGAGTTATTGAAAAAGCAATTTATCCTCAGGCATAAAACCGAACACAAGCAGTAGTGTGTCAGCCATGCTTCATGACCACTGATATGAGAATTAAAATATTTGAATACACTGCTATATAGCTGCATGATCATATCTTTTATATTTTTATTGCTCAAGACATGGCCAACACCCTTCTCCCCATAACTTCTACTCTAAGAGGTTTTCAATAACTTCTAGTTTGTAATTTTTAGCCAAACTTAAGAAATCACAAGCTATTAGAGAAAAATTTTACCTGACAAGTTTCTTCAAATTGCTTAATTACTGCTATTTAATCAATTTTGTCAAATGGCAGCTCATGCAGAGTGTAATTTTTAACTTACTTCTTTAAAGGTTACAAGAATATTAAAATAATAATTCATTTTGACTATTATAACAATGTAGTGAGTGAATAACACTAAATGGATCCATTAAAACAGTGTATCAATGAATTAACAAATTTACTTTAGCAAAACCAATAATATATTAATTCATATTCAACTGCATTACATATGAATGGCTTGGTTAAAAGTACACTCACTCAAACTGATGAGAAATTGGCAGGTCAATTGAGATTTCAATAATCTGACAACCTAGCTTACTGTTTTTGTGAACATGACACTGACAGAATCTCACTTCACATAAAAAAAATCAAAAGATTTCTATAAATTTCTTAATTTAAAACGGCACTACTGGCACATTTTCAGAAAATATCAAATTTCTTCAATTTGCTCGCAAATGATAGTCTAGGCCATTGGAAGAATAGAGATATTACACATAAAAATAACATACCCAAAAGCAGATAAGAGGCCAAAGACATCCAGGTAATTTGTAGGCTAACTTTTAAGTTTGCCGTAACTTAAATCAACAAATGTGTCTATTACATGAATATCATACTGCGTGTTTCTACTGGGCATAGGGGCATCACCCGCTATTATGTGAGCGTTATTTTCTGAATACCTGTTTCCGTCCCACCGTCAATCGGCATGTTTCTACTGATAGCGAAATGCCGGCTAATCGGCCGTGTGCGGAATTTTGTGTCCGTCAACGGTATTTTGTCAGGTCATTTCGTGACCTTCAGTATGCTATCCTATCCTGTGTCCAAGTGACATCTTGGACGTCTGCCATGACGAGATTCGTACAAAATGTACAAGTTTCAACTTCCAAGGAGGTATTTTAGTAAACAAAATGCCGACTTTTAAAATTCGTGTAGAAACTCCACGCGAAACTGTATGAAGGTCATTTGATTACTACTTCCGGGTTCGATCAAGCTTGACCTTCTCTCGCTGAATATCCGGTCTACACGGAAAATATGTGCGCGGCATGTTTCTACTGCAGTCGTTACCCGGTATTCATGATCGTCATGCACCTCAGAAGGTGGATGACGCTTACGGAAAATAAGGTAAAGAGTTGACGGAAATTTTGTGACCCGGTATGTTTCTACTGGAGGCGCTTACCGCTCATGAGCGGCATTTTCGGTATTTACCGAAAATCACTGCTCAGTAGAAACACGCAGATAGACTTGTATCATTGATACTAAAACCACAAAGATCACAGACCGGTCAAACAAGATGCATGTCACAAGAATCAACTCTGACGTATGTTTTCTTGTGTTACAAGCCATTTCCACGTCATCTGCTGAATTAATGTCGCTGCCGAGATTAATTCTAAAATCGTTGTTCACCCATAAAGCACGCTATTTGGGCTTAATAATTTCAGGTGAGGGCTATGTATATAAAAGCTTTATAACCATGCAAAAATATCAATTTTGAAAAAGGGCGCACTATTTTTAAATGTGCCAGTGTCTCTTTAAAGCTTTTAGAATTGTTAAAAGAATATTTTATATAAAATTGACAATGCAGAACAGATGTAGCTGAGAC
>JAMKCH010024663.1:0-97471 GCA_023653785.1 Ophioderma brevispina | reverse complement strand
ACATCTAGTGAACAATGAACACGAAATAAAATGACTAACTGCACTTTTAAAGACTAATTTTGCTACATAGGACCCATAACTTTTTAGTCATCGCATTTTCTATTATTTAGTTAGCGCTCAGGGCACATAATTGTCAAACGCGACGTGCCCGAAATATTTAATCTTTATGATAGAACAATATGTCTATCAAACAGAGTGAATAAAATTATGGAATATCAAGTTGGTAAGATTTGTTATCAATTTTTGACGAAATTGTAATTGTAAAACCGTTAATGTACGACTTCCACTGTAATTTTTTTGTTCCTGCAAATATACTGAACGATTACAGATACTGTCCGTTACATTTACGGGTCACTGACAAAGGATTTTTTGTTGTGTGTGCGTATTATACGCTTAAACTCAGATATTGGAGTATTTGTAGTGTATTTTTAAAAAAAACCAAAAAACATAATTTTGAATAATTATGATGTACATTAGGGCTTTATTAATTTGACTGAAAATCGTTGAATTTTGTATATAAATATATATAGTTTTATTTATTTATTTTTTTTTTTTTTCATTTTCAATGACACTTCCGTTGATGAACCCAACCTATTTAATTTATGGTTCGCCAGATTACAAAACCTGTTGGGAAAAGAATCGTATCGATAAGTCAATATTTAATAAAGTTAGGACCTCAAATTGTTAAAATAGCATCTCAATTGTAACTGATGGGGTCATGGACCTTCCTCCTACATTTAAAGCCTATAAAATGAAAAAAAAAGGATAGACACGAGTCCGGTTCGAGGGAAAGTACCTTCACGACTAAACTACAAGGACAAGAAAGAAGGGAGAAAAAAGAGAGAAAAAGGGATAAAAATGGAGAAAGAGGGAGAAAGAAGAAAGGGGGTATATGAACATGAATTATGGCTTGAGCTTTAAAATTCATATTTTTGGCATTGAAAGGCCCCGTGATTAATGTTCAAGCCGGAGGTTTGCAATGTCCCTAGCTGAAATGATGCGTTGTTCTGTCATTCCTCCTATCCGCCTTGTTTTGGACCTGGGTTTTCGGGCTGTTACTGTGCGTCAATCCAAGGTGTGGTTGCTGCTGTTGAAGTGCTGAGGGACAGGTTTATTGAAATCGTCGGTATTTGGATGTCCGTCGAGGTCGGTGAAACGTCCGCCAGCCGCGTTGTCGGATTCCCCGTGTACAGGACACCGGGGGTTGCTTGCACCAGTCGTATATCACGTGTGGTGGAGATGCAAGGAAGCTTTTTTTCGATGTGGTAGTCTCCTTTCAGGTCCGGTTACACAGTCAGCCTGATATACATGTTGCAAGTATTACAGCGACGGCGTTGGCATGCTTGTTTCCCACTGTGGTGTTTGTTGGGGTTGTGGGATTGCCAGAGATGCTCTACCAATGATCATTTAATGTTTTTTCCCGGCGATAAGAGATGATGGGTGGAGATTGAAAGACCTCTTTTGGTTGATGGATGGTCACTGATGATTTTCCAGTTACGCATGATGATCTCGCTGACGGAGCGATGCTGGGGTGAGAGGTGGAGGACTAGTGGATACTCACTGTATTTTGTTGCAGTATCTTTGTCTTTGGTGAGAAGGCTTTCCTCCCTGGTTATGGTCTGCATCGCTGGAGACGTGTGGTTTGGTGGCATCAGAGGGTATCCACGTTCTTGGAAGAAAGTCGTCACTTGTTCCGCTGGCTCTCAAATCTATGTCATCCCGCTGCCTAGTCTCTCAGCCTTATATATATATATATATATCTATTAATATCTTATAATATATATATATAAAATTATATATATCTATATATATATAATATGTAATATATATAATATATAATCATTTTGACCAAGTCGGGTGTAGTCGCATGCCGTAAAAAGGCCAAAGGCCAAAACTTTAACGCTATGGCGGATATAATCCTTGTTTTACATTCTGGTTAACAGAAATGTACTTTTTGAAGGTAAAACCTATTTTTCAACACAAAACTCAATAACCATATCAGTTTATTTATTCTGTCAGTAATATTTGGTTAGATAACTCTTTGTGTGCCGTCAACAAAATGATGAATGAATGATTAGCTCTAATCCAGTGCTTTCTTATTTGGACTACGAAGATTTGGTGATCATACATTCATAAGTCGATCTTTTAAGTTAAAATGCATGTTTTTTAGCTGTTATTACCATTAGAAACATTTCCATATGTTAATATCTTGGCTGCAGTAGCTGTTTTAAAAAAAGAATGGTGTTTGGGACTTAGAGAATTCATATTGGTGTTCTGGGCGCAAAACGTACATTGCCGTGTAATTTGTAGTTATAGCGCGTAAAAGGGGTTTCATATATCTATATATATCTATCGCTCATATATATATAAAAAAAAAATCTCTATATTATCATATATATATATAATCTCTATAATATTATATATATATATATAGATATCTATATCTATATATAGATCTATATATAACAAAAATGGCTGAGATCCGAACGCCCAAACCCCCCAAACCAAAAGTTGCAGTTTTTGGATCATTCACTGGTCACTGTGTGGTACAAAAACGCAATAATACGTGTGTTTTGATTTTACACAATAGGTTTTCCCGACTGAAAGGACGAGAAAAGCCTACTTGCAATATTGACTTGGTCTGCGTGTATATATATATATATCTCGATAGATATATCTATATATCTCTCTATATATATATATATATCTATCTCTACTATATCTCTATAATATATATATATATCTAAACCTTGACCAGTTTTAGGATTGCATAATTCCCTTCCCCATCCACCGCCACCATCCTTCGTCTCACTGAACTGGTCCTGAAGCACAACCCCTTTAGTTTCAACGACTGCTACTACCTTCACATTAAAGGTGTTGCCATGGGCTCCAAACTCGGTTCTGGCTTAGCTTGTTCCATGTTTGGTTACTTGAGGACAAATTATTCCAATCCCTACACTGGTCAGTTCCCACATTGTACAGGAGAACATTACGACATTTTTTGGCTTTATACATGGAACTCACTCGAATCACTGTAAATCATTCACTCGTCTCCAATTTTCTCCATCACACTCAATTCACATAGACCAATTTCGGACACACAAGTCGATTTTCTGGATCTCACTATTAGCATTGAGGAAACAAACTTGCAACCACCATTCACTACAACCCCACCGACTCCACAATTATTTCTACTCGTCCAGTCGCCCCATACATGCAAAGACTCAATCCCTTACGCTCAGTTTAACGCCTTGTCGGATCTGCAGCATCAACACAGACTTTGAGTACAACTGAAGAATTGCCTACTTGTTTTCACAAGCGCAACGATCCTGCTGATACATCACATCTGCTTCTCAATGTATTCAAAACATGGACAGAGCTACTTGTTCTTACCCTTCCATCTCGTTGAAGAACAATATTGATCCCGCATCCCTTTGGTGATCACTTACCATCCCAGTAACATTCCTGTTGTTAATATAATTCGCAAGAACTTCAACAGTCTTCGTTCTCATGCAGTACTAAGCACATCTTCCCTACGCATCCCATCACAGCTTATCGCCGTGAACGAAACATCAGGGACCAAGTGGTCCGTGCCTCCCACCCCAGCCACCAACGGGCACATATCCCTGCCGTCGACCGCGAGCAAAATGTGTCATTATATTGCCCAGGTTGCTTATGTTGAAATTGACCCAACCGGTGTTAACCCTCAATGACGTCAAAATACTTGCATTCTGTCTACTGTTGGTAACTCAGACAAGGACCGTCACACTGCAGAACAATCTCGGATTCACAAGCTCAAACCAGGAAACCCAATGGACTCAATACCGCTTCGACCCTTAAAATGTACTGCTAACCTGTACTGCACCTCCTTTACCACCCTGGTGGGCCTACTACTCCCCTGGTGCGTTGGACATTTGCTGGCGTGTTTAGCACGTTTGTTTTTTGACACCCATAGAACTGCAGCGTAGTTCTTTTCATCTATTTAATTGGTGGTTATTTAGTATGTAGTTGTACCTGTTGAAGGTGTTAACCCGAAATATTGTACCATAATCTGTACTTCATCTAGCAAAAGGGACTGTAGCCATACCAAACCGGCTTCTAACGACTATATACATATATATATATCATAATATATCTATATATCTCCTATATATGCTATTAGGAGAGCAAACCGCCAACACAAGGGCGAAAGCTCAGTTGGTAGGCACGGTCTCCAACCAGAGGTCGCCGGTTTGTAATCCCGCTTCAGCCATTTGATTATTTACTCCGTTTAGTTTTATAATTGTTGTCATCATCACAGCGTGCATCAATCTGAGCCGTAAATGTCCAACGCGTTCCCTTCTTCTGTTCTTTAGTTATCATCTATATAGATATCTATATATAAATATATATATATTATATCTAATATATTATATATAATCTATATAATATACCTGGCACAAAACGTATCTCGGCATGTTTTAACTTAACCTCAGTACTGTGCCAAAGTCAGACCATTTTGAAAGTTTTCAAATATACATTTTGTTGCCTACGTCTTGTTCTTTCAATTTAACACCCTCGCATTGTAAACAAAAGGCGTGCAGAAATGGCTGAGATCCAACTGTCCCGAAAACGCAATCCCCAAACCAAATTGCATTTCTGGATTTTCAATGGGGCATTGCAGTGTACTGGACACGAATACGCGGACCACAATCAATATTGCAAGCGTAGGCTTCTCGCTCATTCAGTCGTAAAACCTCATCGTGTAAATCAATACACACTATTTGCGTTGTACCACACAGTGACCATTGAAAAATCGAAAAACGTTCAATTGGGATTAATTTAAAAATTGTTATTACGTTGCGTTACATAAAGCAGTGTAAATGAACGCTTTAGGTCTGTCCCGTTTATCCTCATATTCGGAGATTTACTTATATAATGTGGTTGTTGAACCTAGTGTATTGGCATTGTATTTCTAAGAGGCTAAGTAGTAATCTGTGCTGTCTTTAAACAATGTCAACGGCAATGCTGCCACTAATGTTAGGGACTTAAGATCATTGTTTACTTAATTGTAAAAGAGTGACTTATTTACCTAGATTCATGCTCCAGACTCGGTATATAGATCACATGAGATATCAGGAGATATAGTACACGGAATCACAGTTCGCCAACAATGGTGAACAATATGCAATCGATTTCAGTTTGACTCTTCACGCAACATTAGTTTACGTTTATTCCTTGTGGTCTTATGGAGCCCCGGACTGAGAATCCTGCCGGACCATATCTCATTCACACCGGTTGGCAGGAGATAGTGACCGAACCCACCTAGATTTAAACACTACGTGACCAAGGGGCCTTTGCAATCACGTTGGTGCCCAAGGGGGGTGGCGGTTCCAGGGATGGGTCCCCCCGAAGGAAAACCACTTTCCAGGAATTTTTGCACGAAATTTATACCAAATGTGAAGGATATAAGACAACCCCAAACAGCAATTAAAAAAATTAGATTTGTTATTTTGGGTGCAAAATTCGGGGCAAAACATTGTTTTCAAACACGTGGAATTGGTGCAAAAAAGAAGGAAAATCAAATGAGCCTTGAGATTTACACAAACATTTTGAAAACTTATTAGGTCTATTCAGAGACACAAATTACTTATATTAACACAAACAGCAGTTTTATGAAATCCTGTATTTTTTACGGGTGTTGCAAAATACAAGTCATTTTACCATAGGAGTTTACAGTAAACGGTGGCAACGTAAATGATGAATGTTGTTCAGCACAGGGTTAATTCTTTTAATGTTACTAATAATTGTTACTTACATCAGCAAAAAAAAAGTCCTTGGTTCTAGGTTTTCTTATCTTATTTTAAAAAATATTCTCAAATGATTCGTTAGTACCCAAGGGTGGTGGTGTGGTGCTGGGGGTTCCATGGGCCCCCACTGAATTAAACTCATTAACGGCTGGCCGATTTTAATTATTTTGGGTATGAAAAGCAGCGCATTTAAAGGTCAGACAATTACAAAAAATTCGGAGCAAAACTCCCACGCGTAAAGCGGACCAGCGCGAAAACAAATTTTGGTGGTCCCTAGGACCCCCCCTGTCACCCACTAGTGACAATCAACGGTTACGGATTAAAAGCAATGTAATTCTCTTTTTATTCTCTTCCATGACCAATTCTCCTTTCTATAGGGTTAATATGTGGACAAGTATTTGCATATGCAAGAAACATAATTGTTAGAAAATTGAGGGTGCTATCCGCAGGAAATTTGGAGTCAGCCTTTAAAATGCCAACACATGCTGTTAAGTTACACTAAAAGACTGAAATCATATTATGCTGATTTCAGTATTATTTTTGTTATTGCTTTCAAAGAGACAAAATTTAATTCTTTCATTTTCAAGCCGTTTTTGTACCTATATTTCCACATTTTCAGCATGTTTTTTCAAACCCCAATTCCCAATTATTCACTAAGAATAATATAGGAAATCAGTAAAATCAATTTCTTATGAAGTGTTAAGTGCAGGTGTTTATGAACATGACAAGCTGAATGACACTAAAGAGTATCAGGTTGGCAAAGGAGTGGATGTGAAAATATAGTACTTGTCGTCATCATATCCTTGCCCTAGTTATCTATCTGTTGCTAAGTGAAAGTTGAAGCACATCATAAATTGCATTGTATTTGTTGCCTACGTATGTGTGCATTGTGTTAGGATTTAGTTTTCTCCAGAGGGTGTTTTGAATCAATCCACAATGAATTGCAAACATGCCTACTAGTACTTAATAAACACGTGTAGACTTAAGGGTAAAATATCAAAGTTTAAGAACCACAAACAAGACCTTTCATGATCGTGCGCTAAAAAGTCCCTAAATACTAAAGGTGTGGGACTAAACCGGGGGTGTTGTAGGGTTGTTATTTGTTAAGAATAGGATTTTGGGGATCACATGTGACTTATTGTGGTGAAATTTACCAAAAATGGTGCATTGTGGGATGACTCAATACAATCCGGGTTTTCCCATTGTTGCCATGATTAGAAGTCCAAGTGCAAAAAACTTTGGGTCAGTAGTTATCCGTGAAGACAATATGTTAATGGGCCAAAATATCACCCATCAGGACAAAGGTAATTCCGAGATCTAGTTTAAATAGGGTGTTCAGTTTAACCTGAAGGAAGTTAGTGTACATATTCGAAAAATGAACAAACATGGATACTTGGATGCAACTTTAAAACATTGTAGATGTTAATTACTAAACACCAAAAATATGTTTCGAAGATTATTCTGAGTTCCAGCCTGTAAAACAGAGTGAATAGCATTTTAGTCCAGAGGTCGATAAGTCTTGAGTGATCTGGTGATTGGTGGCGGATTATAATGGACTAATTTTGTAGTCGAAAGGTCGTAATGTGTTCTATATGAGTATACTTGACCTGTCCTTAAGTTAAAGGGTATAAATTTTGTCCAGCAGGTTGGTCACGAGTCTTGAGGAACAACCAGCGTTGATCAGATTTATGTGAACTGGTTAAGTTTATACTAAAGGGGAAAAAAATTAGTCCAGAGGTTGATGAGCCTTGAAGAAATCTCTGTGAGTTGGTGGCAGTTTACAATAGGACTAAACTTTTAGGCTTCAAGTAATCTTAGTGAGTTTACTGAAGGACTAAAATTTTAGTCTGCTGGTAGTAATGGGTTCTATATGAAAAACACTTGAATTGGCCTAAAGTTTACAATGGGTATAAAATTTTAGTCCCAAGGTTGATGGGTCTTTAAGAGATCTGTGCGAGTTGGTGGCAATTTACTATGGGACTAAAATCTTAGGCTTGAAGTAATCGTAGTGAGTTCACTGAAGGACTAAAATTTTAGTCTGCTGGTAGTAATGTTTTATATGACGTATACTTGAACTGGCCTAAAGTTTACTAGAGGAATAACTTTTTAGTCCAGAGGTTGATGAGTCTTGATGCAATCTGTGTGAGTTGGTGGCAGTTTACAATGGGACTAAAATGTTATGCCTGAGGTAATCTCAGTAAGTTTACTAAAGGACTAAAATGTTACCAGTCTGTTGGTAGTATCATGCGCAACATTATGAAGTATTTGTGAACTGGGATAGAGGTTACAAGGGGAATAAATTTTAAGTCCCTAAGTTGATATGTGTCTTGATGAAAACTCTGCCAGCTGGTGGTAATTTACAATGGGACTCAAATTTTAGGCCTGAAGTAATCTCATCTGAGTTTACTGAAGGACTGAAATGTTAGTCCTTAGGTTGTATGTGTGCTGTATTTATTGATGTGGTTGATGATTTTTGTAAGAGTTAAGTTTAAAAACTTGAAATAGTTAATTGCAGTCCTGAACTTAATGTATTTTAATAAATGAGCATTTGATTAATCATTTTGTAATGAATAACATCTTTATCTAAGGGCTAAATTTTAATATGGAGGTATACAAAGGCGCAAGTTGTGAGTAGCTTTGACTAAAATGTAATACTACCCAAGTGAAATGATAATTTTGTTATTTCTTGTTGGTCAACAACCGCATTTTTGGTTGTAAATAAATGTTTTGAGATCTCCTACAACATGACATGGTTGTATTGTTTGATTTCTTTGATGTTTTAAGGTGTCAGTAAAAAGTAATTTGTACTTTGGTGTTAGGTGGCTTAAAACAAGCTTAATTGAAAGGGAGAAATATTTGAAGTGATACGCAGTGATGAGATCAAGCTTCTTTATTTGTTGAAAAAAATTGATTTGTTTTGAATGCATTATTTAACAGTAAAAAAATTAATGCGTTTGTAAAATCTAATAAACATCAAAATAAATGCATGTTTTGATAACGGAGCAAAAGGTGTTTAAAGATATGATGCCAAACAAGCTAATTAAAACATGCTTATCTGTTAATTGCATAAATACAAAATAATTTGCATAGTGTTTGCAACTTTTAAATTCTGGGGTGGGTTCGGTCAAGTGGGCATAACTTCAACAATACTCCACCAATCACCACAAATGACGTGTCAAAATACGCGTAAATAAACACCGCTTCTAATTATATCCTATAATGTATAATGCGATGTGTCGTTTGAACTTGACAGACAAATATCAGGGGTGGGGAGTTACTTTTTCGGGTGTGTTTACTACACACACTGCTTGATAAAATGAGACATTGCCAACAAACCGGAAGTCAATTTTCTTAGCAACAGTCGGCAAACTTGAGGAAAGGTCGGCATATGAGAGTAGTACTATTGTATAGTTGACATAGTTAACTTTAAGAAAATAATATGAAAGTTTTACTAAATAATAAACATTTTTAATAATATTGGATCAAAATAGGTACTCTGTGAAGTTAAATATCATTAACACAATGCATGCAGCAGGGGTGTGTCTCTTTTCAGAGGTGCTGATTGCCTGAAAATATATACACACAGACTGTTTTATTTATTGACACAAGTTACACTGTGTGTGATTAGCCTAATTTTTAAAACAACATTCTACAAAAGCTAAAAGACATGTATACCATTGGTGTAAAATAATATAAAATGTCACAAATGGGCGGGTATTGAATAAAATGTGTGAATTTTGGTAAAACTAAACAATTCTGAAATCAGGAATAAAAATCCTGAAATCTATGTGATAGCATGTGTGATACTTGAGAATGGCAATTCAACGCATCATTCACGTTGCAAGGCTTCCGAATTTGGAAATTTAAAAAACTTTCAGAGGGTATGGGGGGGGGGTAGAATAGTCTGATTTCAGTAAAATTATTTTTTCCTAGTTTGTTTAGGATGTCTCCATAATTTGAGCTGGGGATTTCAATTATTTTGAATTATCACACCCCACCCCTAGTGTTACAGTGGGTCAAAGTTTTAAATGCACAATATGGCATAATGCCATACGGCTGTATTAGCCGTAATTACAGTACAAAACCACTCACGCCTGTCAACATATGAACCGAGTTCACGTATTTGGAGATAGGCATCTTAATCTCCCGCAAGGCTTCAGAGACTGCGGTTTGTATTTCCAGATATGTCTACAGGCTGTCCCAAAAAATGTTAACACTCGGAACGACGGCATTTTGACAAAAAGGCTAGTACGCATGGGTCTTTGTTTGGTATCACTTTAAAGCCAATAAAACAAGCTTTAATTTGCTATTTATTTCATTCCAAGCCGATACGTAAAACAAAAGATATGATTCATCAATTATGAGAGGGCAAAATCAACTTGGTCCGATTTCTGCCTTAGAACACTTGGGATGCATGATGCAACATGAATACACTTGGAGCACATCTTCTTTCCATATTAAAAAGAAAACAAATAGATTTTGCAGTGTTTTTCTATTAAAGAAAGACTTCGAGATTCCTGCCACCGTGTTTTACCAAACGTTCATCGTTGGATCTAACACAATTGCTCTTCTAACAAGAGAAATGTTGGCTTGAGTTTCTGCCATTCTGGTCCGTGGATCTGGCCTTCTACTGGTGTCTTTATTTTCAATTCTGCCTGCTTCATTAGTCCATGTAGGCTTATTTACGGAAGTTTCTCTTTCTTTTTTGTTTACTTTCGTGTTTTTGTTGTTTATTCTGACTATAAAATCATAGATTTTCTTTGGAGGGAACGGGAATTCAATAATGAAGTGTCTGATTGTTTGGTTTAATTTGGTTTGGTTTAACATTCTGTGTAATTTTGAGCGATTTGATAGGGCTAACTCTGCTAAAAGAAAGTGAACTGACTGATTAATATTTGAAAAATACAAAGTATTGCTGATCATAAAGACAATGATCACACTTTATGACACTAATGAAGTTCAAAAGGGATTGTCAATATCTTCAATAAGTTCAATTGCCAATCAATAACACAATCAATAACCCAATTTTAAGTTTGTGACAAAATCATGTTTCATACAATCTTACACATGTAACTATCACAAATCGGACCAATCCGAACTTGTACTCTTCTTTTTGACGAATCATATCTTTTGTTCTACATATCGCATTGAAATGAAATAAACGTCAAATAAAAGCTCATTTAGTTAGCTTTAAGAGCATACTAAACAAAGACCCATGCGTACTTTAAATTTTTACAAAATGCCTGTGTCCCGAGTGTTAACATTTTTTGGGACAGCCTGTATGTGCATCAATCATGCATGTGTGTATCATTGTATTATCAAGGTTTGATGTGTTATGTGTAGCTTAAAAACTAACCCAGCGGTTATTCGCCGCTTTCGACAGGCTCTTTCTGGTTGGAACCGGTCCACTTTGTTCTAAACAATAAACACGGTTTAACCGCCTTGAACCACCAGACATCAAATGCAACTACTGGAAGTTTAAATAATTTGTCCAGAATATTATTGATTCTTCTGAATGAGGACAAGGATTGAGAGAGATATGATTGAATCCATGTTGTTCCATTTTGTAATCAAAAGTGGCTTGAGGTGGTGGGTGAAATATGCATTTTTTTCGAAAATACTAATGGAGTTAATTTTGTTGTGTTTATTTACTGCAATTTGACTGTATCTCATGATTGAAGTCTTTACCTTAGTACAGTTGGTTATTTGGTCAACGCACGTATAGGCTAGCGGGCAAGATCTCATAGCGTTTACTAAGGTGACGCACCCCTTACAAGTACATAATTTTGCTAAAACAAATTGTCTAAAATTATCAAAATCAGTTCTACGCGAGTTCTCACTTCTAGTTTGTGCACATTTTCGTGAAAATGAATTAAATGTCATCTCCTTTTTCCCCTGAATATCAGTGACCAAGCGATGTACACCACGTTCCATGACTCCAGCAAATAATGGTGCTATGATAAGTAAATCCGCCCGTTATGAATAGGATGAATAGGACAACGACTTCAGATTCTCTGGGACTGCAAAACCATTGTTATTACATGACGTTAAAAGCTTTTGAATTGTTTTCACCGCCCGGTTTAGATTGAGCTACAGCCTCATTCACGAATAAAATAAAACTAAAACTTCTGCTGGGAGTTTAATAACTTTGATCGTATATTTCATCATTTATTCAAAAAGAACACGAAGATGAGTAAAAATCATGAGAGAAGTTTGATTGGATTGGCAAGCTATGACCTAACATCTTGGTGTCAGAACCAACACTTAATCATATTAATATTAGACCTCTTTTCTATTCAATTAAAAGTTTGTTCGGCACCTGTTCACATGCATTTCATATAGGTGAATGATTTTAGATTTCTGCTATGAAATCAATAAATTGCATAGAAATGGGTTAGCGGCAAGTTACGGGTTTGGTTCTGCACCAAGATGTTAGGTCAGAGTTTGCCAAACAATTTTTTTTCTCATTAGCTTTGTTGACCTTATTTTCCTTTCGAATAAAGGATGAAATATAGCGTCAAAGAAAATTGAACACACAGTAGAACCTCTAACTTTATTTATCGGTGAAAGAGGACGGGTAATTTGTGTTCCACGTCATGAAAATAGCTTAATCTAAATCGGGGTGATGGTATAGCACCTGCAATCTTTTCAGTTACATGGGTAATAACAATGACTCTGCAGTTCCAGATGAAAAAGAATCTGTGAAGTGTTTGGTCTTCTACATACCGAGCGGATTTACTTATCAATAGCCCCCGTTATTTGCTAGAGTCAATGAATCATGGTATACATCCCGTAGTCACTGATATTCAGTGCATAAATTGAGATGACATTAAATTCATTTTTTCGAGAATGTGCACATACTAGAAGTGAGAACACACGTAGAACTGATTTCTGTAATTTTACGAAAGTTATTTCGGAAGAATTATGTACTTCCCAGCGGTGCGCCACCTTGGTCCTTATCCGATCATCTTTTTCGCTTTGGCATCATGGCCTAATAGTCTATTTTGTCTAATGATCAGCTGTTCCACAGAAACCCTTTTGTGTATACCAACAACAATCATACTTTTCCTCTGTTTTAACGAGGTACCATGTTAAGTGTATTGTACGAAGCAGTGACAATGTTACCTGTTGCGGAGGGGGCGTTGATTGCTCAATGTATTCCCCCACCCTTGGGTTGCTAAACTAAAACAAAACATGATTCGAACTGATTGTGAGAAACATTCTGCATTTTCATTTCCCCTTTCCAATAATATTGACGATGTCATAATGAAAATGGAGCAATTGAAATTCCCCGAAAAATAGCAGTCACATTTTTATGTTCTTATTTGTACACTACCTATACCCGGGGTGCTTATTTTGAAAAATGTACTGTCCCTGGGCTTCAAGTGTTGTACAAACGCGCAAAAGGTATTGGAAATGTTTTGAATATGACTCCCTCCGGTAACGGCGAATATGTTCTGATAACCATCTGCCAGTTCGGAATTGTCTGTATGTCATGTATCCCTTAAATTAAAAAATCGTGCAGGCAACTTGGAATGAGGGCGATATCAACAACTAGTTTGCAGTACAAAATTGGAGGCGCTATTAGAAGTGGTCATGCAGATTCAGATATATTCGGATGGGATCAGCTATTGAAGATAACCACCTGTACTACAATGTCTTGAAAATCGGTTGCATTTGTCATGCATGTGATTAAACTTAAGTGTATAGATGATGTGACCTGGACGTCACTTTTGACATTTCAGGAGGACGCCTCTGTTGTTTTCTGGCAGGCAAAATATTACAGTTAGTTTCTGTGACAGAGCCACATCCAAGCTTGGTTATAAATTACGTTCGAATCTTCCCTGATCTAAATTGGCCACCAAATCAGCTGGTAGCATTAGCTTATTATGCTTTATAAGAAAGTTAATTTTAATTTCGAAACAAAAGTGACAAACAGCAAAAACCAGAATTTCCCCATGCAAATACTATGGGCTTTTGCCTGCCAGTTTCTCTCCCCTCTTACAACACAACAAGGGGGCACCATAAACACAAACCAAATGTCCCCACACATCTCTATCAGGGGGGGCCATTGGCCCACCATTTTGTTTTTTCGTGCGCCATTTTTAACGGTAAATTATTTTCCCAAAATTGTATGTAAATGCCTAAATTCCTTGCGCATATTTTGGGTGAAAAAAATCAAATTGGGTCATGGCGTTATTATGCTAATTAGCATATTTAAGGCATTTTGGGTGGCACTATTTCAAATTGTTTTGCCCCTTAATCGTACTCGAGTAACTTTTTATGTTTTTTTTTATTTCAGAATGTATTTGTGTTCTCCTATTATAGGGCAAATTTTATGGAAAAGTCCGTCGGGAAAGTGATTTTTTCGGGGTTTTTTTTGCGAGAATTTGGTGCTCGTGCAAAATCGGTTTTTTGGGCCGCCATTTTTTATCTGTTATGTGTTCTTGTTGATGTACCCCAATCAATGACTAAGAGTTTGATAAATTCCCATTCCAACCGCCAAAGTGGTTTTTTCAGAAGCCTGTGTTTCGGGCCGAAAGAACGCCCATTCCTCGGCACTTGTCTTATATACGCGTCACGTCACCTCGCGTCGCGTCACGTCGCGTCGCTTCACGTCACGTAAAGTTACGAACGTCGCGCTTTGGATGTTCCCCCTCGTTAGTGAGTTATGTTTGGGAATATAATTATGCTTTCTTTCTGCTTCCTTGTATTAGATGTTGGATCACATTTGGAGTGAAAATTCCAGCTTTGCCTTCCTCACAACCCGCGCGTGTGTTTTCCTTTGGTTTACCGAAACGTATTTTGAAACCCAATAGCCCGTCTCCCAGGCGCCACACCACAAAACAATGAAGTCTAGTAAAATGACACGTAAAAATTATACACTTTTTCCCTTTCCCTCTCTGTTTTGGCGCCCGCGGTGACAATTATGATTTCACAGGGAGTTGAATATGAAACTTTTTTTCAAAATTTTTTCCTTTTTGAAGATAACTTCGTTTATTATTCCGGGGCCCGGGCTCGTTATAAAATTGACTGGATGTATGGCGAACCAATTAAACATGGGGTAATTTCAGCCGCTGAAAGGCTGACACAGAAACAGGATGTTATTGCGTTAGACCCAAAAAGGAGGATCAACAAATGAATACCCAGAAAAAAAAAGGGGCGAAACACGACGGAATTGCATAAATTGTCAATATTCGGGGGGGGGGGGAGATTTTTTTTATTTTTTTTATTTTTTTTATTTTTTTTATTTTTTTTATTACATTACAAAAAATATGACTCATGTTGAGGGTAGTGAATTTTTGGGTGTTCCACAAGGTGACCCATGTCTACCACACCTTTGGATTCGCTTATTGTAAGGGTATCACTTCGTCCTTAGCCTCAACCCCATTCACACCATCGAACCTGCAATTTTGTTATAAAATCTTAAATTTTTCTCATCCATCTTCAAAATATTTTGAACTGACTTCTTTCCCATTTTGATGAGGCAAAACCTAATGTCGTGTTTTGAAACCAAGGACAAATTTTATACAGTGTTCTATCGTACTACCCTCCCCTACAAACACCAAGTAACCATTACCTTACCGCTCATTTCAGTGTGCAAAATCCAAGAAAAATGTATAGCTTATTTTGACATTTTAAATCATAAATGGATGCTTTTGTATTTAGCATTGTAAAAAAATGCTATATAAGCCATTTGTGTATGCATTTACGTTCAAATGCATAGCATGTTTGCTATCCAACGGGAATTTGCACCTGCTCACGGGTGTGTAATGGATCCAAATTAAATTTTGGAATTCAAAGTATTGGTGAGGCCTATCCTACAAAATAGAGGAATTATATGACATTGTAATGGGGTATGGCCCCTTTAACTTTGAAACCTTAATGGAATGAACATGCCTATTCTGTGAGTTTCCAAATTTTTCCCCCAATAAATTTTTGTCAGAAAAGTGTGTCAGCTGGGGCACCTTACAGAAATACTCCAATTTTTAGATCGGGTGCACCCTGGGCGAAGACCGGGCCTGTGCAGCGACCCATGAATTTTTTTTTGAGGGGCTATTTTTAAAAGGTTTTTCTCTCCCAATTGTTTCCAAATTCATAATGGCGTCAGTAAAGTGTGTCAGATTGGCTACCTTACTAAAATACCCAAAAAAAACACCAAATTAAAAAAAAAAAAATTTTTAATGGGTAAAGGGTGAGGACCATGGCCAAACAGGATTTTTTAGGAGAGGGGCGAATTCTTCAAAAGTATTTTTCTTGAGGGAGGGGAGGGAGGAATGGCAGAAGTGGACTTTTTTTTTTCCAGATATGTTACTCATGTCCTCGATTAACTGATAAACGTACCCCTATCTTTATCCTGCTGCAGGTTTCAAGATCCCAGATATTACAAGACAAAGACTAAATAATTCAAAATCTCGGCATGTGTGGGATTATGCCCGATGGTCTTTTTTCCCCCATCATGAATGCAACTGGGAATCTGTTCCTGAGCTGCAGTTACTTACTTCACGCGTCTCCAAATGCCCAATTTAAACAGCCATGGGAAGGTAGCTAAAGTGGCAAGATGGCATAAAAAAATTGCCTGCCACTCTTCAAGAACTTGTCCTCATGTGAAATTTGAACTAAAGAACTCTTGATTCCTCTCATATATGCAATTTTCAACTTTGAATGGAATTGCCGGTTACTTTTTATAAATGTAGGTCTCCCATGCAAGGACTGTATCTTAGTATACAGAACTGTGAGTGAGGTTTTGAAAAAGTCGCTGAAATATCGGCAATAAAACTGGGTGCAGAGGCCAAAAACTGGCTGGAAATGAAAAGAAAAGGCTGTTTGTTAATATTTTTGAAGGCAATACAAAAGTGAAATCATCTAAAAAGCCAAACTCTCACAGGCCTGAATACAAGGTATACCATGGATACATTTCTATGCCACACTCGATTGTGCAAATTTAAGTGTTCCTGCCCAAGGACTTTCCTAAAATGAATTGCAGTACCTTTACGAACAGTATATAATTCAGCAGTCTCACACAAACTAAGCAAGAAGCAGACCAACCCATGTGTATTACCATTTTCATATCTTTAAATAACTTTTAAATATCCCCTAGGTGATATAAAAAGAATACTTATCAAAGACTCGCCAAAATGATAAAAAACGAAAAAATGAGTCTGTAACTCTGCAATCTCCATTTTCGCCACATCTCAATTTTTGAATTAAGGGGGGTCAGCGAAAAGTGTTGCAGCAAGATAGTTATTCTCACAGCCAGATTTTCAAAATAGCCTTACTTTATGCAATCGCACCCCAAACTGTTTCCGTTCTAATTTTGAGGCCCCACATTTTTGTTTAGAATCTAGCTGTGGATTTGATTGTTTGCATTTGAAATCTACATCAAAATGTAGGCCTAGGCTAGTAATTTTCAGTTACAAAGGTGTAGTTTTCAAAATCTGTCTCTATTAAGATGACTATCATCTGCACCATTTTCACCTAGTTACATGTACACCCCATTTTCAAAATTGTGCAAAAACCAACAGAGTTATGGCTTAATCAGTTTTCATTTCTCACAGATCACTACAAGTGCCCTACCCTTGATGACAAAGGCTGGAATGACCAACTTCCCTCCATGTTATAATTGTTGAATTGTTTGAGAATAAAACTATGCTTGTATATAAAATAATCAAAGGGCTTCCTCCATTTCAATCAATAAAATTTAAGAATCCTCCCCATGTGATCATGACGCCCTCCGTTTTCCATGGAATCTAACATGAAAAATGTTCCACCATGGCCCAAAACGACACTGCAAATTCCTACTATAAAAAAAAGCATTTTTAGCTATGGTCTTGCGAAGTTTGCCTCTCCGAATACCCCTTTTTAGCCATTCCTACCCGCGAAAATGCACGTTTTTTTGTGATTTTTTTTTCCAAAGTAATGGTTTATTTTAAGATTGCACTTGTCATTTTTGCATTTTTTTTACATTTTTATTTATATGCACTTTGTCATTTTAAGTGCTTTGAATTTACGCATTTTAAAATTTTTTCACAATCACGATCAGCAACTTTAAATGTTGCCAGGAATCAAGCTAAGTTTTGGCGTTGTTTTTCTTATCCCGCGAAGTGTTTTTTGAGTTTTGACCCCAACATTATGTGCCAGCATATGGCCTGAAACATATGTTCCGGGAAGCATAAATGTTCCTGGAGCTCCAAAAGCATTTTTACTAGGCGCCTTGATTAAAATAAGCCCTGGAGAACTATTTTAAGTCAAATATGCTCCCGAGGCACCAGGAGCATACTTTTTCCTTCAGAGAAATATTCTATTAAGTACTGCTCCAGGTGCTTTATTTGCCATTATGCTCCTGGACATGTGGATTTAGAGAACTTTTCTCCAGATTATTTCATGGCTCCAGGACCCTATGCCAGGAGCATTATTTTGGGCCAAAATATCAGGCAGAAGGCCCCCCATACCCACTGAGCAGATAGATTGCCCTTCTATAGATTTGGGCCCAAAATTAAGCTCCAGGACCATACGGTCCAGGGCCATATGCTCCAGGGCATTTTCATAGGCTCCTGGAGCATTATTTGAATACACCTTGCTCCTGAGCAGTGAAGCATGAGGATATGCTCTTGGTCCATGTGCATTTGAATTTGACTTGACGTTGACCGTGGAATATTTCTCCCTATTCTTGAATCTCTTGGACCAGATTGTCCTGGAGCATACATTTGGGGGTCAAAATCTCATAGATGCATATGAGTGCCAATAGGAACACTGGAAACCACCAAACTCACCTTGATTCTCGGCAACTTTATAAAAGTTGCCGATTTGCATAAAATTAACGGTGCAACAAGCGATTTTTGAGCATCCATGTGAGATGTATATGTAGTGATTTCATAGATTTCTTAACCTTGTATTTGCCTATATTGTTATATGCCTTATAAAACTAAGCATGATTTTGTTTTGCTCCTATACACGTAGAAAATAGAAATTTCACAATTTTTGTACTAAAATATTTCTCAGCTTAAATCCTTTCAGAATGGAATATTTTTGATAGAAGCTTTACACCAGTGCAAAAATTAGAATATTCCGAATTTTTAGCTCTATAGACACCTTGAATCTCTCATTGCAACCTTTATAAACAGCAAAATGTAGGAAATTAAAAAATGGCATTTGAAATGAAAACTAGGAAAAGATCAATATCAAAAATTAAAAAAAAAGAATGTATTATTTTTTTTTTTTTTTTAAGTATATTTTTTTTTAAATTAAAAAAAAAAAAAACAAAAAAAAAAAATAATTTTATTGGATCGTTGGGACAAAACCGTACCCTTGAGATGCCATCCCGGGTGGCAGCGCAAAATCCAAGTATTAACACAAATCACTTGCCCAGTGAAAAACCATCACCTCTGTAAAACTAAACTACACGCAGCGCTCTTCTTGTCATTAGCTAACAAGCCGGGTAGTAGAGGACGATTGATATTATCTCGGTGTTCGGTTCGAAAAGTGTCCATTGCTTTTCCTAACACAAGCCTAGCATCAGATGGTATACAAGGTTGCTGGTTCTAGTCTGGGGCAAGTGCCACATTTTTTTTAAACACTTGAGTGCCTTCCAGCATCTCCGGGAAAGTTAATAAGATTTACATCAAATGGGTCAATGTAATCGTTAAAGTAAAATGAGGTAACATTTTTTTACATTTTCCAAAAAATTGCAATTTTGGGGTGGGGGATGGGGAGAACATACAGTTTTGAGATCTTATTTACTGAATTTAAAAGCAATGTCAGACCGACAGTTTAGTAGTATGGGTCTCTTCAAGGGTTCATGTCTGAGCGGCAGTAAAGCAAACCATATTGAGGGGGTAAATGTCCGACCAGCGGTAAGCAGCCATCTTAATTGTTTGATCTACCAGAGTCAGAGCGTCCAGTTTATCAGCATTTTCCCTGCTATAAACACAGCCGTAAATACATTGTATCGGACGGGCAGTAATAATCACTTCTCCTCTGAAGGATTACACTTTCTAACAGCAGGTACAGCCAATACATATTGGGCAAATTCCTGAGTGGGTTGTGTCTGCTGGCAGTAAGCAGCAGCCTAAAATTTTCAAACTCCCAGGGAATGCCCGACCGTGTCCATAAACTTACATTGTCCGTGTGAACTGAGTGTCCCTACCACCCTCTATCTATTGGGTTCGGCCATTGATGCTGTATGCATCGTTTTGTTTCAGCACTGTCACCCAATGCCTCGTATGCAAGGTCACGGTTTTATTCCTTACTGTTGCTATGGTAGCCAGGACCTCTCTCATGGGGGACTCTCCCTTTCTTTGACAAACCGGAACTTTATCATCAACAAGATCTCTTCATGGGAAAACATCCAACAATCAGTTAGCAGCAACATCAAACCCTTATAGCTAGACATGTCCAATCTGCAATTAAACGATCATATTGCCAAGATTTGCCACTTTGGATGGATTACAGTAAGGTCCAAAGTATACATGTTCCAATGTACATTGTACAGCACATGCCTCATCATGTTCTCCATGCATGTTTGAGTTTCTAATTCGGGGTTAGAAGGGGGGGTAGGGGCGGGGATGGAAAGTTAGGGGGAGTATGGTGTAGAGGGTAATTATGGGAGCGACGGGGCCAGAGGGGGGAGGTAGGAGAGAGGGAGGGGAGGGGATTGTGATTGAGATGTGTGAGGTGGGGAGAGGGAGTTGGACGGGGGGTGCCGGGTATAGGGATGGTGAGAATGAGAGGTTATTGGGGGGGGTGAGGGGGGGGAAGATGGGGGGGGGGGGAGTTTGAGAAGAAAAAGAGGGTAAGAAATTGGGGATAGCGTTTAGTGGTGTGTGAGGGGAATGATTTACGGGATGTCGGGGGGAGGAGCGAGGTGGAGGAGTAAGACTAGTTGGTGGGGGGGTAGGGATTGGTCAAGAAAGAAGAAGAGTGGGGGGGTGCCCGAGGAGGGGTATGTTGTAGGGGGGCTGATGGGTTGAGGGAAGTTTTGGGCTGGATGGGGTGGGAGTGTAAGGGGGGTGGAATATAAGATTTAGGTGGGGGAGGGGGGGTACGCAGGCGGGGGTGATGGGGTAAAGTGGGGAAGAGGAGTAGGAGGAATGAGGGTGGGGGTGTGGAGAGGAGGGGTGGGGAAAGGGGTGGTGGGATTGAGTTTGGAGAGGAAGAAGGGAGTTGGACTGGTGGGAATGAGTATAGGTCGGTAGAGTGGATTACATATGTTGAATCTCTGCCACCTGTGTAACCTCCATCTGCATGACCACAAGCTGTGGTGCCCTCTCCGCTTGACCTTGGAACAATACCATGGCGTGATGATTAAAGACAATAAGGACAATCATTTAAAACTGAGCATTATAGGCTAAAGGTGGCAATGTTGGTTTGAAATAATAGCGCAAAATAAAACAGCCATGCAGAAGTATCGCACCAATAGTCTTTTGCAGCTTATTTGCCCCACCATTCAGACATCCGATATGTCCAGAGTGTCTTCGGTTGAGAAAGCACACTACGTACTGCTCCTGCTCCTGGTAAAACTCTAAGGTCAACTGTTATCAGTTTCACTAATTTTTTCTTTTTCCCAACTACTAAAATTTGTGACAATTAATACCGTTTTCACTACTGAATACTGTTCACATAACAAAAACATGTAAGATGTTGTCAAGTTAAGTAGTGAATTGACTTACTATAAGTGGAAATTTTCGTGAGGTTTTTTAATTTTCCACTATTCGCGAATTAGTCCTAGTCCTGCCAACCAGATTCAGGTCCATTTTAAACTGATATGTCAATGGGACAACAAATCAAGTCTTGCACTGTTTCAAAGAGGAGTGCTGTATATTTAAGGTTCAATAATATAATCTGCTTGAAATCACCTGAAATGTTTTTTTGCATATGTTTTTGCTAAAGTGCCAAATTAAATTAGTTCATAAAAAAAATTGATACATGGCTGATTTTTTTTTGGTTAAAATTCAGTTGATTACGTGGATATGCTGGTTTTGTGACAACAGGAATTACACCAGTAGAAACATACGTGTTATGATTTATTACCCATGGTCATCCTCGTGTGTGTCAACCCAGTTAAAGCATTGCGTTGATGAGGTAGACACATGCTTAATGAGAAACTATTGACTACTTGTTATTTGTACGTGCTCCTCTATTGAAAGTGCAGACTTTTAGGTACCTACTGATGTAGGGGGGTTTTGGTCATATGATTTCTTGTAGATCTTGGGGAGGGCATCCAACTTTGACACATATGAAGGGACAGGTCTCTTTTACTTTGCAGTGTTGCCACTATTTCCTTCCTCCAACGTCCCTTGAAAGCTCATTTCACCAAATTTGACTCATTACAACAGTTGAACATCAAGGCATAGCCTGGTTTCAACTCTTAAAGACTAATATAATTTACTTACCATATCTCTGGCCATAATACAGTTTTAAGGAAAGCATAATATGACTTGCTGCAATTAATGAAATACATGATAAATAAAAATAAATAATAATTTGAATAAATCAATAATGTTACCTGCATTTTTTTATTTGAAAAGAGATTTGTAATATTTGCCATACTTATGTTTACTATTATATAGAACTCAAATTGTTTTTGAAATTCCTCCTCTCCGGGGTTTTAATTTTTGTCTTTTCCCCATCATGATTATGACATCATTTCCATGAATTAGCCTAATTTTGTGCAATTTTAATTCCATGCAACATTAAAAATTAATAGAAAATAATATTAAAAGTTTTTTTTAAAGTAATTTCGTTCCTGTTGTGGTTTTATAAAAATAGCTTGTTGATCTTTAGTATTTTATAGGACAAATATTTCATTCAGGGTGTGGGCCCACAAAAAGCTACTACTAATCATGTTCACAGCATAGACTTGTCTTGTCCGCACCAACTGTATTTATTTTAATACTTTTTCAAACCATTTAATCCCAATATTAAATGGGAAAATAAAAATGGCCTCTGGGGCCACAATCATAGAAACAATTGTCACAGTAAATTTGGGTGAAACCATGGGTTTGGTTAATTTTCACACTCAAACAATCCCATGGCATGGCATGGCTCTTTCTTTCAAAAAATTTTAAGTGCAATTTAGATTCACACTGTAGATTTTTTTGCTGCAAGTTTACTCAATCTTTATATTTTTGTGTTGTAGTGGTGAGTACGTTTCTGAGTATGAGTCACATATAGGTGTCTATACCATAGACACCTACAAAGGAGATCATAGAGTACATGTGACATGTTTTTGTTTTTTTTACATTATATTTGGGCCCAGAAATCATGCTATCTTGAACAGAACCATTCCTTTACACATTACTTACAACTTTTCCATTCTAGAAATCCGTGGCGTACCCAGAGAGGGGGTCGGGGGGGGGGGGGGGGGGGGGGGGGGGGGGGGGGGGGGGGGGGTGGGGGGTGGGTGTTGGGGGGGGTGGGGGTTTAGGGTGGGGTATGTGTGGGGTTGTGTGGTGGTGTGTGTGTGTTTTTGGGGTTGTTCAGCTGGCCCCCTGTGGGGATCTTGCCCCCCCTTCCCCCTGAAAATTGGTAATTTACATCGGCCATGTACTATCCTAACACATTGTACTACATGCCTTGCCCCCCTCCTGAAAATCTATGTGCCCCCCTCTGCGGCCCCCCCTGAAAAAAACGCTGGTTGACGCCACTGCTAGAACTGGAAGTTCACATGTTTCAATCCCAACTGATGCATAGTTTTAAAAATCAAACCTCCCCCTCTTTCACCTTAAATGTGTGTCCTCTTTCAAATTAAATGGTGTGATCCTCAGTGTTAAATTTGGCAATTGAGTCCTTTTAAAATAGTTCCTTACCACAGTAACCATTTTAAACGAGAGTTTGAGTACCAACTTGTTTTATTGATCAAGACTGATTTTGTTATGTGGTGGTTGCAACTACTTCCATGCTGCAATATTTTTAAACTTGATATTTTTGCACATTGCGTTACTTCGACAGCGGAGAAGACCACATTACCTATTTTACTCTCCGCAACGCGACGTAAACGTGACGTGACGTGACGCACGTGACCTACGCGTATATTAAGATATAACCATTCTCTCCACTGTCCACGGAATGCTGAATGCTTTGAATATATTGTGGTGTGTGAGCACCTGGAAATTGACTGTGTCATTGAAATGTAAATAAGAATTTTAAAACCGCAAGTTTCAAAAACAGATTAGCGTGGTCTTTGCAAAATCAATAATGAATAAATTAAAGGGGATGGCCCATTTAGGATATGAAGTTTTCAATCTTGATAGATACTTGGCCTTCGGACCCTAAATTCCCATCTGTAAAGTTTCGCAACGATCTTTCAATCAAATCCGTTTTTTTTATGTGAGAGCTAAAACGTGATTTTGAAAGCTAGCCCATAGGGTACGGTGTAAAATTAATATTGGTCGACAAAATGGGGGCACATTTTTCGCTCATAACTTCCAAACCACATCCTTGGCCCTAAGATTTTCACAGGGTAAATGAGAAAATAGTAAACTTTCTTCTGATACCAAAATGTTGACCACTAATCCAGGAAAATATGGGCTTCTGGGGACGAGTCTATTATCGATCGGGCCAATTGCCCGTTAACAATCTGAAACTAAAACTAAAACCAAAAACTTGGCATCTTGGTGGAAATGTATTAGGTATCATGGCCCTTCCATATCCGTATCTAATCGATGACCCACGGGAAATTGGTATGCCAAGTAAGTTTCAAATATAAAATTTCCACTATATCTAGTATTTTCAAAATACTTTCTTCAACTTAATACTGGGAATGTTGGTACTTATTTTGATACCATTTGAAGAAGATACTCTAAGGCAATTATCGGCCTGTGGATGCTCCTTAACGAAAATCACATGGGAGGTGGCAACCAGGTAGACGAGGTTTAAGATACGAAAACCTTTGGAAAATTGTATAACTTACTTTACTGGCTACAACCCAGAAGTGGAACCACGGGTGCCTGGGGACCCTCGATATTTTTGTTTTCGCGCTGGCCGCTTTAACGCGTGGGATTTTTTGCGCATTTTTGTAATTGTCTGATTTTAAATCTCTTCTTTTCATACCAAAAGGATAAAATCGCCAAGCCGTTAATGAGTTAATTAGTGAGGCCCCCTGATTACCCTTCTTCCCGCCTCCGGAAGTCGGCTGAGAATATTAAAAAAAAAAAAAAAAAAAAAACAGAACAAAGAACCAAAGCAATTTTTGTTTGCTGATATCTGGTTTCCACCTCAATATAAGTAAACAATTATAGTACATTAAAAATATTAACCTTTAGTGCTTGAAACAAACAATTTCATTGTTGACATTGCTAATCCGTTACTGTGCAGTCTATGGGAAAATGACGCGTAATTTGCAACAACCCGTAAAAAATACCGGATTCCCTAAAACTGCAGTTTGTGTTAAGCTTCTAGAGTAGATATCAAGATAAAATAGTTTTTCAAAAAGTTTTGATGTAGCCCAAGGTCATTGGATTTTCCGTCTTTTTGCTTTGGTGCCCATTTTCCACATTTCAACGGTGTTTTGAAAACACGTTAAGTGGTTTCCGGAGGAGGGGTGTCCCTCCATTGGGCACTAACGGGGTGGAAAACCCCTAAACAACCCCGCATGCGGGAATGCAAAGGAGTCCTCTACAGAAATAGCTGAAAGTTTCAGGTGCAGCAGCTGCATGTAATTTTCGCATGCTTGGAAACGATCCTGGAGGTCACACCAAAATTTCCATAAATTTGCCTTTGTGAAGGCCCTCTTGAATAACATCCAAACAAAACATTCTGCTAACACGAATCGCTTGACATTGGAATCAGTCGTAAACTATTTTGTTTGAATGTATATGTATATGTATATAATTTGTTTTATAGTATTTTAATTAATGCGTATTATAAGCTGCTGATTTAATTATATCATTATATATCGTCCTGGGCGGAAAAACCTCATAAGGTGCATTTGACCTTAAAACAAACCTCACATTAAGTAAAAACGTCAACAATGACAAAACCTCATATGTAACAGTTCGAGACAAACCAAAACTAAATCATTTGCTGTAATGCCATGCACAAGAAAGGTTTTTCCTTTCTAAATATATTTAGGGAATTATTACTACTCCAGATTCTGATAAGTGCCATATGATTTACTATCATTTTGGCATGAACAATTCAAGGTTGAACCCGATGTGACCAAAATGCCCATATGGGTTTTAAGCTTGGGGCCCACTTTTTTACAGATGAGGTTTTGCATTTGACCTCTTGAGTTACATATGAGGTTGTTTACCCGCCCAGCGACGATATATATATTATATATATATATATTATATATATATTAATATATATATATATAGCTCTCTCTCTCTATCTCTCTCCTATCATCTTCTTCTCTCAGGACATATTTCCCCCTTTCTTATGTGAAAATGGGCCCCAACTTTTCAAAAGCTCCTAGTAACTAATGCTATAGATTTTGAATAGATTGGTTTTAACCACATAAGTTACTATGCATTTGCTTTTTAGGTGTGGGTTTTAGGTTGCAGACGGTACCATTCTGAGCAACGAATTTGCAGGCATGGTTTTGAAATTGACGTCCATTTTCACACATAGTCAGCTTTTGATTTCATTGGACTACGCAACCTTACTGGTCGTGCACCCCCCTCGTCACGTACAAACCACTCTTCCAATACAATTTACATGAGAGCGCCGCTCAGTTACTGGAATGGTGCCGTCCAATTTGCATGATACGCTTGAATTCTGCAATGTGATCATGACGTTCGAGAGACTTTTTAATTAGAACCTCAGGTGTCAAAATATCTGGTCAATGATAATGGGGAAATCCGGTATGGTCTCGGCTATCGGAAACTGAAACAGACTTTAAATAAGGCTTTCCGTTGTTGATATTGTTGGTGTTGTTTTGTGGTTAGTAACGTTGCGCCATGAGCATCCCCGGAAATGAGGTTGAAAAAGTACTCCTAAGTAAATCGTGATTATGCGCGATATAATTTTACCAGTGAGATGTACTATCTGTGCCTGTATTACTTAGATCATTCCTGAACCCATAGTGTCATCATTGCAAAGGTACATTAAAATTTTAATACGGTGCCAATGCAAATATGCCATGGCTTTTTCTAAGCAGTGGAAAAGTTTTGAACTGGGAAATTCAATGGGAGTGTATTGATTGCTGTCATAATATATGCGCGGAACCGTGTTTGTGTGGCGCGGTCAAGCATGTTTTGCATGACACGTACAATGTAACACATATTTACTGCATTCGGTTCCGTTTATACTTTAGGTCAGTCACCCGAATGTACTACACATGCGCGATTTTGCCGTCGGTGACTCGCGTCGGTGACTTTTCACGAAATCTTCTATACAGGCTTCAATAAAGAGGTTTTGTACAGTAACAAAATTTCTGAAGTTGTACGGCCGCGTAGCATCGCTTCCAATATTTTTGCAGGGGTTTTCATTATTTTTGTGAGTTAATTTTTCTGTATTTGAATTTTCTGTTTTTTTTTTTTTTTTTTTTTTTTAATTTTGCATTTTTAAATTTATCAATTTTGCACTAAATATTTTTTGCACATCATTTTTTTGTTAGATTGTGGTTTAGATTGTAAGTCCATTGTACAGTTGTTGTATTTCAAGATTTTTATTCGGGGTCTTTATTTTGTTTTGTTTTCTTAACTGACTGATCTGATAAAGGACAAAACAGTTGTGATAAAACTCGATCGTACCGCATGGGCACCCGAAAGTTTAGTTCAGCGGTAAGGGCATCACCTTGAACGTAGCGGAGGTTTTTTTTTTTTTTCTTTTTTTTTTTTTTTTTTTTTTTTTAAATTTTAAAATATTTTCGTTATTTTCAGCGATACTCAGCACGTTTTTTTCTTTAATACGAAGTGTGTTTTTCAAAATTTGGGAACCACGATATACTTAACAAAACCCGCCGCACCCCTCTCCCGTCTTCCACAAGAGGAATTGTTTTCCCTGTACTGGTACTGTGTGACTGTGTGTAGTACGTTTGTAGAAAAGCTGCTTTAGACTAGCAACTGCAATAAGCCTTGAAATTGAATGTTTTTTTGCAAGTTTGAGTGCCATTACGATACTTTAGATTGATCGATGGATCCAGAGTTTTCGGAACTAAGATGGGTCTAGATGCCAGGTGTTGCGTCTGGCCAGATCAGCTGTACATTTATAGAAGTTGTGGCGCAGCCCACCGGGGCGCATGGGTTTGCCATGATGGGTATAGACATGGGCCAATCCTACATGCATTGATATCTCATCAATAATGAAAATTCAAATAATATAATAAAATTCCAAATAACTTCCAAGGGCCCGTGGGTTGTTTGTTGAAGCCTGCTGAAAGTGGGAATTTCAATGTTTTTTTCAAACATGGTTACATGTTGAACTGTTTTGATGTTTCACATAATTTTGTGTTAGGCTCCTGTCTTGGATGATTGATTGTTTTTGATGAATGATCTGAGTTGGTGAGAGGATGCATTAGCCATACGGGGAATGCATCCTCTCACTTACTGATTTTTGCGGATTTTGCTTCTAGTGTATCGCCAGCTTTCAACCACACCAGCCGTTTGGTAACGGTATTCCCAGTCGTTTCGTCTTGTACGAGTGTAGACCTATTCATTTGACACGGTCGATCCGCCTATAACGTTTTTTCCGCGAAAAAAATGAAATAAAATCTAAGTAGTACTTTGATTACCATTAGTGGCTAAAATTATTAATTATAGTAAGATGAAAAGAGGAAGGAAAAAAAATCATACGCCCCGTGTGCAATTCGAACCTGGAATCGCGTGGTCACGGGGCGGAATCTGGCCCACATCCGCCACGCAGGATTATGTTTGTAAATTTTGAAAATATAATGGTTTAAAAAAACCTTACCTATTAAAACAAAACGCCAAAATTCTAAATTTACACTTTTGCGTAGGAATAATGATTCGATTGTAAATCTAAACAATTACTCCAAATCAATCAAATTTTGGTATCAATCGAAAGAAAAGATGGATATTGGGGGTGACGTTTCTCGAGCATCGGAATGCTTCCGAAGACGGCTTATTCATGTGGATCATTTGTCTCCCCCCCCCCCCCCGATGCTCCTCCCCCCCCCCCCCCCCCCGATTGCTTTTCGTGAACGTCACGGGGCATTTAATAATCATAAAATTCACTTTTGGCTCGGATGTATGCTGTTTCGTATGTGTTTTTTTCACACCGTTTCCAACCCTGTTGAAACATTCTAAGGCGTTCTGCGATACACTATTCAAAGTTGGCTACATCATAGATATCTGGGGTGTTTTAATGCCATGACGGTATTTCACTAAGAAACTTATTGAGAGAGTTCCTCCAAAGAGCACTAGTCTTGAGCTACGCCACCTACGTTGGTTCCGGGACCATTGCGTCCATGGTTAATTACCAACGGAATTCACAGTTCATAAGTCCATGGCAGCAGGTACACAACTACGATGTTGTTAATACAAAGGGCCGAAGGCGTAATGGCATATAAAGACATGGAACCATAAAATAACGAACAAAATGGACTGTATGAATGTTTTTTTATTTAAAATTTTTGTGTGTTTTTTTCAACTTGTGTAATGTGTGTGTTGTGCCTTGACTAGAAGTTGTCATTGGATTAACAAAATTGGCCACATAATTTGCATTGGCTAAAACACCAACGGCGCAAATCACAAATTAATATATATATATATATATTAGATTCAAGATGGCGCTATTCGGTAAGTTAATAAATCATAGTGCTAAGGGTGCGCCCTTACCAACATTTTTTTTAAAGTAATTTTTTTATTAAGTGGCCATAGGCCTATCACGAAAGCAAAAGTGATTGGAACGAAGAAGATCAGAGAAGAAGAAAGCTTCAAAGGCACTCGCCGGGAAATCGAAACCCGGTCACTTGCGTCATGGACCAGCAGTGTTAAACCATCTACACCACGAGTCCTACACGCCTGAGATTCCAATTTTGAGGTGATATAGCTATACAGCTTCTAGGTGAGCCGCCTGTACAGTTATATGTATATTAGATTTAAGGATGGCGCTATGCGGTAAGTTAACATAGAATCTAGGTGTCTAAAGGGTGCGCACAGTACCACATTTTTAAGTAATTTTTTTATATTAAGTGGCAGAGGCCAATCAGAAGAACCAAGTGAATTGGAAAGAAAGAAGATCAGAGAAGAAACAGCCCAAGAGCAACTCGCCGGGAATCGAACCCGGTCACTTGCGTACCTTACAACGTGTTTAAACCATCTACACCACGAGTCCACACGCCTGAATGCAACTTTGAGGTAATATAGCTATACATCTATATAGGGCGCCGGTACAGTTAGTATATTAGAGTCAAGGATGGCGCTATGCTGTAAGTTAAATACATAGAATCATAGGTGCTAAAGTGGGGGGCGCACTTTACCACATTTTTTAAAAGTATTTTTTTATTAAGTGCCATAGGCCTATCAAGAAGGAACCGTGAATTGGAAGAAAGAAGATCAGAGAAGAAGAAAGCCTCAAAAGAGCACCTCGCCGGGGATCGAACCCGGGTCACTCGCGTACATGACAAGCGTTTTAACCCTCTACACCACGAGTCCCACATGCTGAGATGCAACTTTTGAGTGATCTAGCTATACAGCTATATAGGGTGCGCCTGTACAGTATATGTATATTAGATAGATTCAGATTGCGCTATGCTGTAAGTTAACATAGAATCATAGATGCTAAAGTGCGCAATTACATCATTTTTAAAGTATTTTTTTATTAAGTGGCCAAGGCCCTATCAGAAGAACCAAGTGAATGGGCAAGAAAGAAAAATCCGAGAAGAAGAAAGCCGCAAAAGAGCACTCCGCCGAATCGAACCCGGTCACCTGCGTACACTACACCGTGTTAACCATCTACACCCCGAGTCCCACACGGCTTTCTTCTTCTCTGATCTTCTTTCTTTCCAATTCACTTTTTCTCTTGATAGGCCTATGGGCACTTAATAAAAAATACTTAAAAATGGTGGTAATTTTGGCGCACCCTTTAGCACCATGATTCTATTTTAACTTACCGCATAGCGCCATCCTTGAATCTAATATACATATACTGTACAGCGCCCCCTATATGCTGTATAGCTATATCCCCACCTCAAAATTGCATCTCAGCCGTGTGGGACTCGTGTGTAGATGGCTAACACGCTTGTCAGGTACGCAAGTGACCCGGTCGATCCGGCGAGTGCTCTTTTGAGGCTTTCTTCTTCCTGATCTTTCTTTCTTTCCAATTCACTTGTTTTCTTGATAGGCCTATGCCACTTAATAAAAAAATTCTTTAAAAATGTGGTAATGTGCGCACCCTTTAGCACCTATGATTCTATGTGAACGTACCGCATAGCGCCATCTTGAATCTATATACATATACTGTACGGCGCCACCTATATAGCGGTATAGCTATATCACCTCAAAAGTTGCATCTCAGCCGTGTGGAACTCGTGTGTAGATGGTTAACATCGCTTTGTCATGTACGCAAGTACGCCTGGTTCGATTCCCGGCGAGTGCTCTTTTGAGGCTTTCTTCTTCTCTGATCTGCTTTCTTCCTATTCACTTGTTCTTCTTGTTAGGCCTATGGCCACTTACTAAACAAAATTACTTTAAAAATGTGTAAATGTGCGCACCCTTTCGCACCTATGATTCTATGTTCCTTTACCGCATAGCTCATCCTTGAATCCTAATATACCCTATACTGTACAGGCCGCACCTAATACGCTTGTATAGCTATATCACCTCAAAGTTTGCATCTCAGCCGTGTGGACTCGTGTGTGATGTTAAACGCTTGCATGTACGCAAGTGACCCGGGTTCGATTCCCGGCGATTGCTTTTGGGGAGCTTTCTTTCTTCTCTGATCCTTTCTTTCTTTCCATTCACTTGTTCTTCTTGATAGGCCTATGGCCACTAATAAAAATTACTTAAAAATGTGGTAATGTGCGCACCCTTTAGCACCTATTAGTCCTATGTTACTAACTTACCGCATAGCTCCCATCCTTGGAATCTAAATACATATCCTGTACAGGCGCCACCTATATAGCTTTACGCTATATCAACCTCAAAAGTTGCCTCTCAGCCGTGTGGGACTCGTGGTGTAGATGGTTACCACGCTTGTCATGTAACCAGCAATTGAACCGGTTCGATTTCCCCGCGAGTGCTCTTTTGATGCTTTCTTCTTCTCTGATCTTTCTTTCTTTCCAATTCACTTGTTCTTCTTGTAGGCCTATGGCCACTTAAAAAAAAATTACTTTAAAAATGGGTAATGTGGCGACCCTTTAGCACCGATGATTCTAATATATAATATATATATATATATATATATATATATATTGAGAGAGTTCTTATGTCAGGATTCCTTCACCAAGGCGGTCCTTTACGCACGTTCCCCTGTCCACCGCATATAAAATAGAACCGTAACTATTTAATCATTTAGATTCGTGCTTCCCATCCCCGATCGTCTTTGATTGAAGCTCCCGGTACATTCCCATGTAAACGTCCAAATGTAACCCCTGCAAGTGTTGGCCAACGATAAAATGACTCTTTTCAAGGTCCACACAACTCTTTCAGGCTCCGGTCCCTTCACGTGTCCACCCGCAACTTGGTTTTTATATTATCATATGGCAAAAATTGTCACATCCTTTCTTTGTTGCAATCAACATAGACTTACTGCTCGCATTACAGACATTCCGGTCCATCAGAATAAATTCTGAGGGTTTTCCCGTTGCTAACATTTTAATCCACCGTCAACTTGTAGCATTATGATTTTTGTTGTCCCGGGGCCATTGCTTGTAGGTGTAACCAAAAAGACTGCTTAGTGGACACTGACACAGACTCTTTTCAATTGGGCACTTGTCAACCAAATGGGCTTAACTAGAAATTTGATTCGTTTAATATTTTTCTCATGCTTGTAAAATAACAGTCGCATTTGGTGGCATTTAAAGTGTGGTCTTCTAGCGCTTACCAAGTTATCACACTTAGATATAACCGTATTAAGGTTTTCACACTATTGCGTTGTGTTTACATTGTTTTGGTTTTAATTCTTACAAGGTTTTCTTGCCAGAGTCTCTTGTATTATCAGTTGCTATTCCTCGTTGAGGGTTTAGACCCCGAAGCGTTTGTGTTTATTATTTTATCCTATATTTGTTCACTGCTACATCATAACCATGTACCAATTGAGACCTATTCTATATCTATATCTTATATATTTATATATATTATTATATATATAGTAATATATACTATATATGTATATATATATACCCGACTTTGGTCAACTGATTTTGAACTTTATGCAACACATGCCGACGTAGCCCTTCGAACTTGTACATAATACTATAATATAATATTATATATAAGATTATATATATATATATATATATATATATATATATATATATATATTATATGAGAGGAGAGAGAGAGATCCAGCCATAGCTTTGTTAGCCGAAGAAGCCCTGATGAAAATAATTTCACAATTTCACCTTCTTTATTTTGACGTTTACTATCAATGATTCTATCCATTCCTCATTCGCGAAATAGCACACTCATTCACAAGTGCAACACCTCATTTAAAAATGGAATCTCCATGTGAAATTGAGAGATTTCTTTACACTTACGAGTACTGGGTCAACATAAACCAGTCGCATTCACTCAATACCGAGGTAAATGAATACGGTATAACACATGGATAAGAGGTTCCAACGAAACACCATGATATAGCTACTATCTTTAATTATTAATGTTCCACCGGCGAATGTTTTACACAACATCACACACTTTGGTAATCATATATATGCTATAGTGTCCTATAATTAATGGATTTGGGATATTTTATATTTATACAGTATATTTTTACAACACCAATATAATATCGATATAACTTACCGCTCTAAATTGACATTACTGCACCAGACAGGTATCATAACTGTTTATAGTGCCTTTAATTAGCACTTATTTTTTAAAAAACATAGACAATCATTTTCCAATGATTACAAAAGTTACAGCAAGACTGAAAAAAAAGCTACTCTTAAAATAGTTCCCGACTCGTTGTCTATCTTTTTTTTTCATTTTATAGGCTACTTAAAAGTATGAGTAAGGATCCATGAACCCATCAGTTACAATGCAGATGCTATTTTAACAAGTTTGAGGTCTAACTTTATCTAATATTTGAACCTTATCGATACGATACTTTTTCCCCAAAGTTGTGTGTAAAGCTGCTGAACCATAAATTAAATAGGTTGGGTTCATCACGAAGTGTCATTGAAAAGGACAAAAAAATTAAAATAAATAAATCAATCAATCAATAAATATATAGATATTAAGATTATTACAAAAATCACACGATTTTCCAGTCAAATTAATAAAGCCCTAATGTACATCATAATTATTCAAAATTATCACGAATTAAAAACAATTAACCCCCCCTAACGTGTTCGTATTTGGTTTCATGATTAACCTTACACAAGGAAAAAACTCACACACAACAAAAAAATCCTTGTCAGTGGACCCGTAAATAAAACGGACAGTATCTGTAATCGTTCAGTATATTTGCGTAAAAAAATTTATAGTGGAAGTGTACATTAACGTTTTTTTTACCATTACAAATTTCGTTGTCAAAATGGCTAACAAATTACCAAAACCTATATTCCATATTTTATTACTCGTGTGATAGAACATTTATTGTATCATAAATATTACCTAAGTTCGGCACGTCGCGTTTGACCATTATGTGCCTGAGCGCAACTAAAAATAGAAAATGCGATGAAGAAAAAGTTATGGGTCTATGTAGAAAATTAGTATTTAAAGTGCAGTTTAGTCATTTTTATTTCTGTTCAGTGTTCACTTAGATTTGTACTTTGAGAAAGCTTATTCCACAGATTTGATTGGATCCGATCTTGGAGTTGTGGTTTGAGCAATTGATTGTTTCCACCACGGTCCCCATAGGCTACTACTGTACTTTAATTTCTGTTCCGGACGAACATAAAATGCGAATTTCTTTACAGATACGACCAAATTGGCATGTAAGCTTAGTACACAAGATACTAAGGTTAACGTTCAGATGATATAAAAAAATTGCAACTTTTTTGAGGGAGTAGGGGAGGACGAGGTTGTTTTGTGAATAACGAAATTCCCTTTAACTGTATTATAAGAAGATTGTCGCCGTTGAGAGCATTATAATATGCAATTGACAAATTTCAAGGCTTGTCATTCGAAATTTCAAAAAAAATGTAATTGGGGAATACCAATGGTTCATTCTTCATAATCAATGGCAGGGGTGTATTTAAAAGTCATATCTTATTGGGGGTTAATTCTGTAGTATGGAACAGAACTTACGATAACCGGAAGCCGGTGTGAGATAAATTATTCTGTCTGATTTTTAAATAAAACTTAATGGGGATTGTGAACTTTCATAGGATGAGTTATTTGTTGTACAATGAGACTTTGCAGCAGTGCAAATGTAGGTAGGCATACCGCAGTATTCAGGTTCCTTCCTGGCGAAATCAATTAATGCTACATCCAACATCGACTGAATGTTAATAGAAAATGTAGGTGTTTCTCGGTATTGCCCAATTTGAGAATGGTTCTACAAATGTTCAAACATAAATGACGCACGTTTAAAATTGAAACAACAAAACAGATAATGGGAGAATTGCTATCCACCGTGGCATTTCTGCCACCTGACAAGATTTTTGTAAAGGGAATAAGCAAGAACCTGAACGGCAAGCTATAACATATTTTTTTTAAAAGACGATGTTTTATCATGAAACCGTTATCGATTTATAAAACCACGCGGGAATGAAAGGGTGTCATATAGTTTCTCCAAAGTGAATAATTAACCAGATTAATATAAGACAAGATGTTAGAATCTTCTTATACTGTCCAAAAAAGACAGCTGGCGTTCGCAAATATGATTAGCCAGATGGGTAAAATATCTGCTGCTTCCGTGAATTCAGCAAATCTTGCATGGGTTATTGTTTTTCCCAACAGCGGGCAAAACCAAGAGATGTTCGGACCAGTTGGTGCTGTTCCACAACTATATGTTGTGTCCTGATTGCTTCCTGGTAGCTCTACTTCAGCATGGAAACCTTATCGACCGATTACGTTCTCAATGTCCTCAGAAAAAGCGCTCATTAATGCCGAAAAGACATGGGACTGCGAGAGAAGGATTTAGCTTATGGCAATTAAGCGTACAACAGCAGCCCGGATTACTTGGGCACGATGTTAAATGCAACTATAAGCAGATTTTTGTAATATGTTATAATATTGGTATTTCCAGTTCAAATACGGGATCAGAATATTTGCATCAGTCATCCCTGGCCAGAGTTAAGAATATAAAGGCCAGTTGTAATAAGTATAAGAGAAAGGTTATTCTACAGGGAGACAATCGGGACCAATCCTCCTATTTTGTTGTAACGGAAGTGGAGACGTCCATGGGGATAGTTGGGGCTGGTGGGGGGTCTCACTAGTGTCTTGTGTAGGTAAAAGCGACTGGTTACATCGTTCCTATGTTTTCACTGTGTGTGAGCATTTGATGGCGCGAAGATTGTTAAGAAAGTACGTGCTATTTTTGTTTTTGTGGGTTGCTTGGCAATTCACATTTGAATTTTAACAAATTTTAAATTTCCTTAGGTGTAAAAACAAAGGTGTTATGGTAGGACAGTGTTGTGATTTTGCCCTTGGCATTATAGGGGACATTAAGAATCGAAAAACCTCGTCCCTTTGCCCCCCCCACCCCACATCCATCAAAAAATATTGCATACGTGTAAACCAAACAGTGAGTTCGAAATTTGCAAACCGCGGTCGGCGACCGACGGTCTGCTTGTACGTTGAGAATGCGCCATCTAGCGTCTGGTAGGTAATTTACTGACGTAGAAGCGTCTGCCTGTGTCGTAAACCAGTCCAGTGTCGAATCTGTCCAGTGTATGTAAGATATATATTTATAAAAAAAAAAACCGCTTCGCAGTGCTCCGCACGAAATCCACGCCGGCTCGCTGCGCTCGCCGGCGTGGATTTCGTGCTCCGCACAATTTCTCGCCGCTACGCGGCTCGTTTTAACAGCCAAAGAAAGCAGAACTATTTTATTATAGCGTTTCTCAAACTGGATACAAACGTGCAGGCCGTGCAGCGGTTTAGTCATGTCAGCAACTTGTGTCACATTGTTAAAAGTTGTAAACACTGCCATGGCTGGATGGATTCGCGGTCACGTAAAATCACTAAAATGGTATATAGCTGGCACCGCATGAAGATGTAGATCAACATCAGGTAATCCAGGCATTCCAAGAATAATGTAAAATAGCCATACGGATTGTGGTAGAGCGAAATATCCACTGGCTCGGTCTGAGAGTAAATTGCATTGCTTTGCAACTACTTGCAAGAGAGTAGGTTGTCGAATTTGGCAACCTGTAAATTGTAATTGTAGTCTCTGTACGGAAACTCCACCTGGTCCATGTCCATTCTCGTTCTAGTAATTCATGAATACCAGTTACCACAGTGCTCGATTTACAAACTGCACCGGTACATGTGAAACAAACATTTTACAACTTGAGAAACTGCTGTATCCGTCAACTGTACCAGTTGACGGATAGAGAGGATTAACTCTTTTCACTGAGGATGCTTAGTTAAGCAAGGATTAACCGGTCATGTTTTGGTTTAACTTTCCACCCATTTCTGGTACCTTAAAGTGACAGGAGGAGATTTTTTAGGATACAAATTTCTCTCAAATTGCACAGGATCGATTGTAGACCACTACCAAGAATGTTCTGAAGGTTTATTGGACAAGTACAAAAGAAAACAGCAAACCTTGTTTTGAACTTGCCTGGCTATCGTAATTGTCCCCATAGAACACCGTGCTTTGACTTTCTGTCGTGCACAACAGAAAGTACTAAATCATCATATTATTATCAAAAGACGGCGTATTCGGCTTATTCACTTCAGGTGTGATCTAATACATTGGAAAGCATTCCAAATATGCAAAAAATGCGGGTTCAAAAAAAAATTGGGGCGCTTCTTTCTGGAAATCTCATGTCTCTTTAAAGGCACTATCAGTGATTTGCTAAATCAAAAAACAAAAAAATCATCAAAAAATCAGATTTTTGCATTTTTGTAACAAGTATAGGCATCCTAACATACCCTGCAAGTGATAAGTCTTGAAACAACTTTTTACTTGCACCTTGTGGCTGGAGACGCCATTTTCGCACTTCATCCTAGTTTAGCTCAACGAGCTGCAATAAGGATCAACATACCAAGTACCAAGTAACAACCTAAGGTTGTCCTTATTAGGTTGTTTCAAGACTTATCACTCGCAGGATATGTTAGGATGCCTATACTTGTTGCAAAAATCTGATTTTTTGATGATTTCCGATTCCTTTTCTGTCATTTTTTCATTTGGGAAAATATACCTTATGAGAGTCCTCATTCCTGCAAGTTTCAAATATTTATCTTTCGAGTGAATCACTGAGAGTGTCTTCTTGGCATTACGGTTAGATATTTCGGAAAGAATTTTGTATTGTGCCACCACCCTATGAATTTGGCAGCCTCAACGGAATAAACTGCATCATAGTGCATGTTGAAGGTAGTTCTGCTAAGCATAACTTCACAATATGTCTTTAACATGTTGTCATTAACGGTATGTGAAGTTATGCAAAACCACATGGAATACCTTTCCCCTGTTACCAGCATGAGCAGGCCATTTCAAAGAGCCAACTTTGCAGACTGCAGACGAACAAAATATCAAAAGCAATTTAGAATCAAGTTGATATATGTTCCTTAGATAATAAATTACCTTTTTAAATAGTCCCTGTATGGCCCCCCCCCCCCCCCCCCCCCGACTTCCATCAAAAATATGCTTACGTGAACCCAACATGAGTTCGAAATGTGACAACCGCGGTCGTCAAGACCTCCGGTCTTCTTGCTACGTTGAAATAGCGCCATCTAGCGTCTGGTAGGTAATTTTCTGACGTAGAAACGTCTGCTGTGTCGAAACAGTCCGTTGTCCGAATCTGTCCATGGATGTAAGATTATATATTTAAAAAAAAAAAAAAAAACCTTCGCAGTGCTCCGCACGAAATCCAGCCGGCTCGCTGCGCTCGCCGGCGTGGATTTCGTGCTCCGCACATTTTCGCGGCCCTACGCCTCGCTTTTCCAGCCAATAAAGCTAACTATTTTATTATAGCGTTTCTTATCAACTGGATACAAACGTGCAGAGCCGTGCAGCGTTTAGTCCATATGAGCACTTTGTGTCACATGTGGTTTAAAAGTTGTAAACACGCCATGGCTGGAGGGAGTCCGCGGTCGCGTAAAATGGTAATAAAAGCTGGCACCACTTAAGATTGTAGATCAACATCAGGTAATCCGCATTTCCAAGAATATTCACAATAGCCATACGGGAATTGTGGTAGAGCGAAAATCCACTGACTGGCTCGGTCGAGGTAAATTGCATTGCTTTGCAACTACTTGCAAGAGAGTATGTTGTCGAATTTGGCAACCTTAAATTGTATTGTCGCCGTACGAACACTCCATCATGTCCTTCTCGGTCTAAGTATTCATGAATACCAGTTACCACAGTGCTTCGATTTACAAACTGCACCGGGACATGTGAACAACCATTTTACAACTTGAGAAACGGCTGTTATCCGTCACGGTCAACTGTACCAGTTGACGGATAGAACTCTGAGAGTGTAACTCGGGTCGCCCTGTGTTGCAGAAAAATTCGATGACGGACTTTGATCGACTGCACTTGCAAAGGCTTAAGTCTTCAGACCGGATTAACTTTTTTCACTTAGGATGCTTAAGCAAGGAGTAAACCGGTCATGTTTTTGGTTTAACTTTCCACCTTCCACCCATTTCCTGGTACCTTACAGTGACAGGAGGAGATTGTTTAGGATACAAATTTCTCCTCAAATTAGCACAGGATCGATTGTAGACCACTACCCAGAATGTTCCGAGGTTTATTGGACAAGTACAAAAGAAAACAGCAAACCTTGTTTTGAACTTCCTTACTATCGTCTTGTCCCCATAGAACACCATGCTTTGACCTTCTTGACTTTCTGCTGTCGTGCACAAACAAACGTACTAAATCATCGTAGTATTATAAAAGACGGCGCTTCGGCTTATTCACTTCAGGTGTGATCAATACATTGGAAAAAGCATTCCAAATATGCACAAAAATGTGGGTTCAAAAAAAATGGGCGCTTTCTTTCTGGAAATCTCATGTCTCTTTTAAGGCACTATCAGTGATTTGCTAAATCAAAAAAACAAAAAAATCAATCAAAAAAATCAGATTTTTGTAACATTAGGCATCCGAACATATACCCTGCAAGTGATATCTTGAAACAACCTAATAAGGACAAATTTGTCCTTATTAGGTGTTTCAAGACTTATCACTTGCAGGTATGTTAGGATGCCTATACGTGGTTACAAAATGCAAAAGCTGATTTTTTGATGATTTCCGATTCTTTCTGTCATTTTTTCATTTGGGAAATATACCTTATGAGAGTCCTCCATTCTTCAAGTTTCAAATATTTTTTATCTTCGCAGTGAAGCACTGAGATTGTCTTCTTGGCATTACGTTAGATATTCGGAAAGAATTTTGGATTGTCCACCAACCCTCTGAATTGGCAGCCTCAAGGGAATAAACTGAAATCTAGTGCATGTTGAAGGGTAGTTCTGGCTAACATAACTTCACAATTGTCTTTAACATGTTGTCATTAACGTTATTTGACGTTATGCAAACCACATGAATACCTTTCCCCTGTTACCACATGAGCAGCCCTGTCAAAAGAACCAACTTGGCAGACTGCAGACAAAAATAGCAAGCAATTAAGAATCATTGATATTTGTTCTAGATGAATAAATTACCTTTTGAACTAGTTAATCCTCAAAAATTTGTTTAAAAAAACAGTAGCAAATCATAATTTTTTTCGGAGAAACAACCTTGCTCATGCAGAATGAATTTTCGAGTCACAATTTTCAAATTTTTAACTTCAAATTCTTAAAGCACTATCAGTGATTTGCAAATCAGCAACTCGAAAAAGCATCAAAATCAAGATTTCAGCATGTATTAACAAGTACAGGTACCTACCATACCTGCAAATAAGAAACCAGAAGCAACGTAATAAGGACAAAAACGGAGATTTTAGTCATTACTGTCCGAAACGGACACTTCACTAAAACACGTAATTGAATGGAGACTCTTATCTTGTAACACTGCCGTTTTCTTCCTTTTCTTTCAATTCTAACGCTGGAAAAGGTAACTTAATTATGAGAATTCTACAGACTTATCCTTCACTTTGAAGCTATTCCTGCAGATTTCAATTTTTTAAATCCTATTAGTGTCTTTAAGTTTTTTTCACATGTCTCGCTTATATCGGATCTCACGTGTGTTTGATAGTGAAAACGAATATATCGTACATTTAGAGGGGGATTTTGAGAATCCGACCAAGTTGAGGTAGGTACAGGGGAAGGTAATTCCATGTGTGTTTTGCATAACTTCACATATCCCGTTAATGACACATGTTAAGACATAATGTGAAGTTTGCTTAGCAGAACTAATGTGAAGATGTGGTGGCAGGATCCTGAATTCATCCCGAGAGTTTTGACAGTACAACTGCACAATCAATGCACAGCAATAGCACTTACAATCAATCAACTACCAACCTCAACAATAAAATTAACGGTGCCATTTCGTGATTCCAGCACCATCTGTTTCATTCATGTTTCACTAATATCCTTTGAGAAAAGCTTATTACACAACTTTGAGTTGGATCCCTACTTGCAGTTTTGCGTTCTGGAGCCAATGCTTTATATTTCCCACGGTCCCATAGGCCACTGTCTTAATAAACGGACAGAAAATACAAATTGCAAAACAACCGAATATGCACATAAGCTTTGGTACACATGGATATTAAGGCTCCGGTTTCAGATGATGGGAACGAGGTTTTTGATCACGAATGCCCTTTAAAGTATTTATTAGACACTGTTTCTGATATATGCTGAAAAATTTATATGGAACACTAAGTCCCATAATATTCCTTTCATTTCACAATACATCACGATTAATCAGTGGTTCTGCCACCACATCCTTCAACAGCATGTTATTGTGTTTTCGACCAGCATTAAAAGATCTACTTGCGTTTGGAGGACAAAATGAGTAAAAACTCAGTTCAAGATTTTGAATGAAAACCACTTTTTCTGGGGTGAAATTTTGTGTAAAGAAACTGATCTGGCATTAGAATGCAGAAATTACCCCCCCCCCTTAAAGGGGCGTGTGTCCTGATTGTCTTTGGGAACCCCCCTGGATATACCCCGGAAGTAGTATCGATTTGAATATCAATAGATGAAAGGCTGTATTTTTTCTCATTGTCGTCCTGAAATTTGAGCCCTCGAATCGCTATTTTTGCAATCTAAATATAAACAAAACACGCCGTTTTAGCTGGGTAAATCCACTTTCTTTCAGCAAGTATTGAATAGGCTTTGCAACATGGCATTATTGCGTCTACCACTACCATCAAAACGCAAGTTTTTTTTCCCACGGTACTTGGATGGGGTGTATGTGGCAAGTGCCAGGATCTCATATCAACTAGAGAACACAATACACATAAATCGAACAACCACCTTTAAATCTACCCTCAAATACAAACGTCATGATATCTGCGAAATAGGAAAAAGAGACAAATTCTAAACCTAAGAAATACAATCATTTTACTGAACACTGTCAAAATTCAAATCATATAAAAACAATATTAAATGTATTCTTACATGAATATGTTTATAGCAACTGTATTTATTCTTCTGATCCTAAGTTGGCTATGTATGCTGGTATTTTGGGTATTTGGTAGTGATATACGAGTAGTTGCTTTTATACCTTACACGTCCTATACTATGATCAAAGAGAGAAGATGCTTGCATAAATGAACTTTTGGTTACGCATATCGGCGAAGTTAACTGATTTCTGCTCAGTTAATATTGTTATTATACCGTTCCATACTCTGGGATATGTTCAAGTGCAAAAGTTGCACATTGATTGAATGATAAAATGTCATCACAACTTCTTTTCCCGAATATCAGTGACCCTCAATTACATCATGCTGCAATGACTCGAGCAAATATAGCACTGGTTGATATCCAGTAAAATCCGCTCGGTATGCAAAAAAGCTCTACAAATTACTGTTCAATGATGGGTAATAACAATGTTTTCTGTTACACTTCCAGATAAAAGGATTTCAGGTGCTCATCACCGATATTAAAGATCGAGCTATTTTTTTCATGACGCAAAGCGCAAGATACTCATCCTCTTTCACGAATAAATAAATCTCGAGCTTCTACTCTGTGCGGTTCAATTACCTTGACCATTCATTTCATATTTTTTTTCCAAAAGAACAAAGATGAACAAACAATCATGAAAGAAACTTGTTTGTCAAGACTGTGACCTAACATCTGTGTGCAGAAAAAAAAAAATTAACGGACAGTAACTTGTCGGCGTAAACCCCTTTCTTTTCATTTACGTGTGTTAGGATAGGTTCGCTAGCCCCCCTTCTTTTTGTATTTTTCTAAAATATCTGGTTGGTAAATTGAAATAGAAATGTGTCTGCAATAAGTTATGGATCTTTGTTCTGCACCAAAATGTTAGGTCAAGCTTACAAGCAACAATCCACCGTTGAGTTTTTGTTCATACACATGAGTTCTGTTTCAATAATGATGAAATATACATCAAAATATTGAACTCACATAGAACCTCAAAGTTTTATTTTTATCGAGAACGAGGCCATCTCATCCAAACTGGGTAGACGTTTTCATATAGAAGTCCAACGTATGAGGTATTGCCATTTTCCATCAAGTGCTGCACAACGTTATACAGTGCATGACGGAAACAGGCAATACTCATTGGCGTCCTTGAGCCTTCTATGTGAAACGTCTACCCAAAACTTGGCAGGGATAACCAGTCTATAACCGCCTGACACCTATCAACTGCGTGGACAGTAACAAGGCTCTGCAGTTCCCAGTAACAAAGGGGAATCTGAATGCTTTGTCCGCTGAATAGCAGGTGGATTTTACTTTGTCCAATAAGGCCATTATTTGCTTGAGTCAGTGTAGCATAGTGTATGTCACTTGATCACTGATATTCAGAAAGAAATTTAAATGTAGGCTTTTGTGTCATTTGTCATGAAAATGTGCAACTTTACAATTGCCATACCAATTGCCCAATACCCACCTCCCACACAACAATTCATATTTTTAATTTTTTATTTTTTTCAGTTTTTTAATTTTTTGAATTTTGTTTAATCAAATAAATTAAATTTTTTTTTTTCACTGCCTGCAGAAAGGATGGGGAGGGTAACATGTATTGCATTCTGTTTTCTTACTAAGGCATTCCTTTTTAAAACTTACTAGTTACTACTTATGTGTTTGCATTGTATTCTAACAAAATGGACAACAAAATGATCTCTCTAGGGTACATACCTTTGTGAAATGATGGTCATGTGAACCGAAAATGGACAAAAACCTCAATTTGCGTACCATTTTGTCACTCCAGCGTACAATTTCAAGAAAGCTCTAAACAAAAACAAGAGAGGTGAGAGAGACATAGAATGAAGCACAGGGGGACACAGTGAGGAAGAAAGCGCAGAAAGGGGCGTTGGGTAAGGGGGTAGCGATAAAAAGATGGAGTACGGGTGGTAAAGCAGTGCTAAAAGGAGAAGGACGGAATAAAACGGGAGGAGAAGGTGTGAGGAGGTGGGGGGAGGGGTGAAGGAGTAGGAAAGTGGAAAAGGAAGCGTGGTGATAAAGAACGTGGGTGGGAGAGAGAGGTGAAGCAATGGGGAAAGGGGCAGTTTTGAACCCTGACAAATTATTTACTGTAAAGATCTGTAAATAATAACAACTTAACAATTGGAAAAAATTTATGCGATCTAGGAAACCCTGTCACATGGTGGGAATTTTATATTTTGAGTTTTTTTACTATCACTGCAGAGATTGAAATAATTAAGTTTCCATACGTTTACTTCTTTCTTTTTCTTTCTTTGATACACACATCAAAGTTACGCCTTATACAAGCTGAACAAAAAACAAGCTACAATATACAGATTTAAGCTATTTTCTTATTTTTTCAAAACTGTCCTGGTGCGACTGTGGCGGGTTTTTCACATCACAAATAACAACAGGCTTATTTTTTGTTGTTATATGGTAATTCCACATGACATGTCAAAATTTTGTCACTCAAAAAGGCCAAACTTTTGGCCCAATTTGCCAAAATATGGATTATCTCTCCAAAGGGTGTGATTTACAACCATTTTAAGGGCCAAAATCAGAAACTACTATATGCACTTTTTTACCCTAGAAAAGCAAACATAACATGACCACCGTTTAGTTTTGTTCACACCGAAATCATTTTCAGACCTGTGGTCCCCCAATATTTTTAATAGCTGTCTTAGGCTGCGAATTCACACATGCACTAAAATCTTTCCAATACAAATCATTAAAGGGGGATGACACCATTTTAAAGTGACCGGATGCAGAGCTCGAATACTTGGGTGCACACATGCACGTAATGCATGTAACTTTTTTCAGTGTGCCGATTTACTTTTGAAAATCATGTAGAAGCCTTTTGAAATTTTAATCATAATGTGATGCTTCTACATATATTTAAAAGCAGATTTAAATGCTAATACCAGACAAAATTTGTGATAGGCCAGTTACTTCAAAATAGGTAGCATTTTGCTATGCTACACAGGGGATTTGCACACTGTTTTTTGTGGCATGTAGAGTGCTGATACATACACAGTGTCATGCCATTTGATTTTTCATCAATTGTTTATTATCAGCAGCATTTTAACATAGAAAGCAAAACTGATAATATTAGCTGTAAAAGTCAAAATCTGTAATTTGCTTAGAAATTCACTTAGCTACTTGGAATTCACAAGCCTTTTAAAGGTATTACAATTTTTTGCCCCTGGGGCTCTGAGCACGAAGAATTTTACCGGCACTCAACATATTTATAACGAGTCTAGGTTTGTGGCCGCCGGAAACCGCTACTCCATTGCGATACACACTCAAAGAATTCTGAAACCACCAACAAATCGAGGCAACACGTTAATTAACGGACGTCAACCATGCATAATACAATGTGTGATCTATTCCAACTCATTACTTACTATTACTGCTCGGGTCAAATGTACATTCAGTGGAAACCCGGAAATAGTAATGCGCTGTGGCACGAGTTTCCGAAGCACCCATGTGAATGGTTAAAACACGGAATATCGGAACGAGCAAACTGTATAATGGAAGAATGTCATGGATGGGATATTTTGTGAAGTTGTAAGTTTACCTTGTCATATTCCCCCACTGTCAACCGCCTCAAGACATGTCAGTACTAACACCACTGACATTTTCGCTAATATTGACTCTCGATCTATTGCAACCAATTGACTACTTTTCTAGGAAAGTATTATAGAATGAATGTAAGTTGAGATTTTTGCCCAGGGCGAATCTGTTTTGACCTTTCTGTGGCTTTGGTATAAGCTATACAAATGACCCAACCATGTTAATTATAATTTAGCAGTAAGCGCGCTTTTTTAGTATGATCTAACAATGTGTGAAGAAGTCGTTTGGCTTGACGGGGCCTTGATTCTATTTTGCAGTTACATACTCTATAGGCCCCGGTATAGGGCCTACTTAGCTGCGGTGAATTAGTCGCATCCACTAACATTTTTGCCACTGAGTTTTTTTTTAAAAGAATTTTTTTTACTTTTTTTATTTTTTTGTTAATGTTAAAAAAAAACAATTAAGAAATTTTTATTTTTATTTCAATTTCTGAGATCAAGTGTTTCATGATAAAGGTATAACTGCAATCAAAAACAAAAGTTTTTTGTTTGTTTGATTTTTTAGGTGTTTTTTAATTTTCCTTAAAAAAATATGTTCCCCGGATGCTATGCTAAATTTGGCCTTCCCCCACGTCCGTTAAAATTTGGATTTTCAGAACTGGACTACTCCTCCTCTGTTACATCTCTTGGGTGTTGTATGTAGGGTGTCGTTTTTTGTTGTATGTTGGGTGTCAGGAATTGTAGATGTCATTTGGGTGTCAAGTGTCAGATGTTGGTGTCAGATTCAGGTGTTGGGTCAAATAGTATATGTAGGATGTCGGTGTCTTTTTTATCTTATGTTTCAAGTGTCTGAGAGCACAATCTTGGAAAAAATAGTTGGAACACCCCACAATTTGCTTGCTCACCCGGACGATTAAGAGCCACAAATCCCTGCTATCTACTCAATTGAACCCCGACCTCCACTTCACCTACCCTTCCCCGACCCCATCATCATGTTGGGGGAATTTTGCAAGACTGCTGATGATGATAACCCCATCCACCTTGAGTGGGGGCTGCGGGGGAACAGTTTTTCCGAAATCGTTTCAAAGTGTTTCCAAACATTGTTTCCAGATTGTAGTTTTTCTGGTGCCAAGGAACTCGAGTATCTGGTGTCTGGTTCCCAGTTTCCATCCGTTTGTAAATGAAATGTGTATATTAAGGGGCGTGTTTCCGATCGTCTTTGGGACCCCCCTGATTACCCGGAACGTAGTAAAAATAATCTGATTTTGATATCAGTTGAAAGGCCGTATTTTTTCTCATTGTCGTCCTGAAATTTTTAGCTTCATAATCATTCATTCCCAGATATAAACAAAAAAAACGGCCGTTTAGTGGTTAACACTTTATTAGCACAGTATTGATAGGGCTTTTGCAACATCATTATTGCGGCTAACCATCAAACCGCAAGTGGGGGGGGGGGGATGTTTCCCACGGTACTTGATGGGGGATATGTGCAAGTGCCAGTTTCTCATATCAAATAGAGAAACAGTACCATAAATCGGAACAACCACCTTTAATATAGGTGACACAAAATTCTGAAAACAAATAAGGATAAATTGGATATTTGTTTCTCACAAGATCCAATAATGTGTCTCGCTATAGTTTTAAAAAAATTTGTGGTGCGAGTCGTGCTCGAAGAGCGCAATTCTTTTAAACTCATAGCGAACCAATTACTTGGGAGTATTGTGAGAAAAAAATCCATCCACTTTTATCATCTTTTGTTTTCAGAATTTTGTGTCCTCTATTAAAGGTGGTTGTTCCGATTTATGTGTACTGTGTTCTCTACTTGATATAGAGACCCTGGCATTTGCACTACACCCCATCAAGTACCGTGGGAAAACAAACTGCGGTTTTGATGGTAACGCAATAATGCAGGTTGCAAACCCTATTCAATACTGGGCTAAATTGATGGTTAACCACAGGCCACTAAAACGGCGTTTTTTTGTTTATAATCTTGGGAATGAATTGATTATAAGCTGAAATTTCAGACGACAATGAGAAAAAATCCGGCCTGTCCTCTGAAGATCAAAATCGATACTACTTCCGGTAACATGGGGTCCCAAAGACGAGCGGAAAACTCCCCTTTAATATACACATGTGTCATTTCCAACCGGAATGGGAACCCGACACCATAGACTCGAGTCTGGCACCAGAAAACTACAATCTTGGAAATAATTGTTGGTACACTATGAACGATTTCGGAAAACTGTTCCCCGCCTCCCCCATCACTGTTGAATGGGGTAGCATCATCAGCAGTCTTGCAAAATTCCCCCAACTTGAATTGATGGGGGTCGGGACGGGTAAGTTGGAGTGGAAGGTCTGGGCTTTCAATTGAGCTAGCAGGGATTTGGTAGGCTCTTAACTCTGTCCGGTGAGGTCAAGCAAATTGTGGTGGGTGTTCCAACTATTTTTTTCCAAGATTGTAGCTTCCAGACACTTGACACCTAAAACTGACACCAACATCCTACACTTAAGATTTGACAGCCTAATTCACCTGAATCTGACACCCAACATCTGACCTTGACACCCAACATGACATCTACTTCCTAACACCCAACATACAACACACAACGACACCCTACTACAACACGCAGAGATGAATCAAGGAGCAGTCCCATTTCCTGAAAATCCAAATTTTTAACCGACCGGTGGAAGTCCAAATTTTATCATAGCATCCGTGAATCTCCAGGGAACGTATTTTCTTATATGATTTGGGGTTACAAGACGCCTTCTACCCAAATCCATTGGTCCTTAAAACTTTTGTTTTTGATCATTATACCTTTATCATGAACACTTTGACTCAGAATTTGAAATAAAAATAAAAATTTTTTCTAATTTGTTTTTTTCAACATTTCCAGAATTTTTTTATTTTGGCCCACACGTCTTTAAAAAAAAACTCAGTGGCAAAAAGGTATTGTGCGCTATATTCACACGGCATGCTAAGTAGGAACACCAATATCCCGGTCCTAATAGATTTTTAACTAGCAAAAATAGCATTCAGGCGCCCCTCAGCACACACGAACTTCTTCACCACATTTGTTCTACACAAGTCATACTAAAGCGCGCTACTTGCTTAATATAATTACCTTTGTTGGGTCATTTGATAGCTTTAATACCAAAAGCACAGAAAGGTCAAACAATTCCCCTGGGGCCAAAATCTCAACTTACATTGTCATTTCTTAATAATTTCCTATACACGTAATTACCATTTGTGTTGCAATAGATCGAATTCCATATTATGAAAATGTCCCAGTGGTTTTAGTACGTACATCGTCTTTATGCTTGACAGTGGAAGGAAATATCCAACCGGTAAAATACACTTCACAAAATATTTCCCATCCATTACATTGTTTTTCGCAATTATACAGTTTTGCTAGTTCCGATATTCCGTGTTTTTCATCCACTTCACATGGGCTATCTGACCTCGTGCCACAGCGCACTGCTATTTCCGGGTTTCCCGATGTACATGCATGACCCTAGCAGTATTGGTTGGAATAATCACACCACAATGTCTTATGCATGGTTTGACGTCATAATTAGCACGTCGTGCCTCGATTTTGTTGGTGGTTTTCAAGAATTTTTGACTTTGACTCGCAATGGAAGTACGGTTCCCGGCGGCAACCTAGACTCCTTTATACATATTGTTGAGTGACCGGTAAATTTTCTCGTGCTCAGATGCACCCATGGGCCAAAATGTAAAATACCTTTAAAAGCTTGTGAATTCCAAGGTAGCTAAGGGAATTTAAGCAAATTACAGATTTTTGACGTTTTACAGCTAATATTTTCAGTTGCTTTCTATGTTAAAATGCATGCTGATAATAAAATTGCTTAAAATCCAATTGCAGCCAACGGTTTATGTTAGTACAGAACACTCTACATTCACAAAAAAGCGTGTGCAAATTCCCCTGTTTACAGCAAAATGCTACCTTTTTGAATTAACTGCTACACAAATTTTGCTGGTATAGCATTTTTTTAATATGCTAATATGTAGAAGAATCACATTTATGATAAAATTTCAAAAGTGCTATACAATCTTTCACAGTAAATTTTGCACACTGAAAAAAGTTACATGCATATGCGTGCATGTGTGCACCCATAATTCGAGCTCGCCTCCGGTCACTTAACAATGGGTCATCCCCCTTTAATGATTTTTTGAAAGAATTTTAGTGGCAGTGTGAATTCAGCAGCCGAAGACAGTATTAAAATCTTGGCGACACAGGTCTAAAAATGATTTAGGTGTGAACAAACTAAAATTTGGTCAATGTATGTTTGCTTTCTATGGTAAAAGTGCATATTATTTTCTAATTTTGGCCCTTAAAATTGTGTAAATCACACACTTTTTGAGATATATCCATATTTTTTGGTCAAATTTGGGGCCAAATTTGGCCTTTGTGAGTGCAAAATTTTTGACAGTTCTATTTGAGAATGACCCTCTACAGACAAAAAATAAGCCGTTGTTTATTTGTGATGTGACAACCACCCAACCCGCCACATGTCCGCACAGGACATTTTGAAAAAATAAGACAATACTTAAAATCTGTATATGATTACTGTTATTTTTGTCAGATTGTATAAGCTTCACTTTTGGATGTGTGATCAAAGAAAAAGAAGTAAACATTTATGGAAACTAATATTTCAATCTCTGCAGTTGATAGTAAAAACTCAACAATTATAAATTCCCACTCATGTGACAGGTTTCCTAATCGCATCACTTTTTCATTTAATGTTTTTATGATTTACATATCTTTACATTAAATAATTTGCATTGTTCAATACCGTTGTGTTTTTGTTTAGAGCTTCTTGAATTGTACGCCGGCGTGACAAATGGTACGGCAAATTTGAGGTTTTGTCCTTTTCAGCTTCAATGACCATTTTACAAAGGGTGTACTCCTAGAGAGATCATTTTTTGTCATTTTGTTAGACTCCAATCTCCAGCACAACATAGGTAGTAACTAGTAAGTTTGAACAATGCGCTTTAGTAAGAAAAAATATAATGCAAAATGTACCCCCCCGTCTTTTCTGCAGGCGGAAAAAATTAATTTTATTGATAAAAATTCAAACTCAAAAATTCCAGGGAATATGGGATTTAAAATATGACCTTGTTTGTTGATGTGTATGTGTCAATTGTTTTTGCAATTTGTAACGGTTGCACATGTTCATGAAAATGATACAACTCAATCTCCAATTTCTTTTCTAATATCAGTGATCAGTGACATACACTATTCTACATTGACTCAAGCAAAATGGCATTATTGACATTAAATCACCTCTATTAGCGGACGAAAGCCCTTCAGCTTCCCCTTTTTTAGTTGGAACTGCAGAGCCCTTTTTACTGCCACTCATTAAGGTGTCATGCGTATAGACTGGTTATCCCCGCCCATTTTAGGGTATACGTTTCACAAAGAAGTCTCAAGTACGCACATGAGGTATTGCCTTGATTCCGGTCATGCACTGTATGATTTTTGCAATAGTAAGCGCAGGACGGAATTAATGGAAACTCCTTTGTATACTTGGAACTTCAATATGAAACGTCTACCCAATTTGGATTGAGCTGGCCTCGTTCGCGATAATAATAAACCGTTGATGTTCTACTTGAGTTCAATAATTTTGACTGTAATATTTTCATCATTTATTGAAAAAAAAAACTAATTGTGAACAAAACTCACGGTGGATATGTTGCTTGGTAAGCTGTGACCTAACATTTTTGTGCATAACAAATTATCCATAACTTATTGCAGACCTCATTTCTATTCATTTACCACCAGATATTTAGAAAATACAAAGAAGGGGGCCTAGCACCTATTCTCACAACACGGTAATTGAAAAGAATGGGGTTACGCGACAGTTACTGTCACAGTTTATTTGTTTTTTTCTGCACAAGATTGTTAGTCACAGCTGGCCCCCCAACAATTTGCTTTCATGATTGTTTGTCATCTTTGTTTCCTTTTGGAAAACTTATGAAATATATGGTCAAAGAATTGACCTCAAAAAACAACAGTAGAAGCCTAAGATTTAGTATTCGTGAAAGAGGATGATAGCTTTGCGATTTGCTCATGAAAAAAAATTAGCTCGATCTTAATCTGGGGATGAGCACCTGAAATCCTTTTTATCTGGAAGTACAGACCATTTTATTCCACCCATACATATTTGAACAGTAATTTGTCGCCCTTACGGAACTCCAGATAAATCGTCTACAACGTGGTGTTAACATTTTTATACGAACGGACGGACGGACGGACGAACGGTACGGACGATGCTCATTTTATAGTCCCCGTCCGAAACTCGTTCGGCGGGGACAATAAGCCTGTTGTTATTGGATTTGAAACAACCCGCCACATGTCGCACAGGACAGTTGAAAAAATTAAAGAAAAAATAGCTTAAAATCTGTATATTGTACGTTATTTTTTGTCAGATTGAATAAGGCGTAACTTTGATGTGTGTATCAAAAAGACGAAAGAAGGTAAGCAGTTATGGAAACTTAATTTCAATCTCTGAGTGACTAGTAAAACTCAAATATAAAAATTCCCCCAGTACGGGTTTTTTCCTAGATCGCATCACATTTTTTCAATTTAATGTTATTATTAATATCTTACATAAATAATTTGCATTGTTCAAACTACATTGTGTTTTTGTTTAGGCTTCTTGAAATTGTACGCCGGAAGACTTAGTAAGTAGTAAGGGATTACAAGTGACAAAATGGTATGCAAAATTTGAGGTTTTGTCCATTTTCAGGTTCAAATGACCATAATTTCACAAGGGTATAACCCTAGAGAGAGATCACATTTTTTGTGTCATTTTATTCAAAAATACAATAGCAAAACATAGGTAGTAAACTAGTAAGTTTGAACAGGAATGCTGCTTAGTAAGGAAAAATATAATGCAAAATGTTACCCTAACCCTTAATTTTCTGCAGTGTGGAAAAAAATTAATTTGATTTTGATACCACTCCCCCCGCTCCAAATCAGATTTACGGTCACGGCCTCAACAAAGTTCCAGGGGTCTAAAATGTATTTAAAATATGACTTGTGTAGGGGAGGGTTATTGGGCACAAAAAAAAAACAAGACTAATAAAAATACAATTAACAAACAAAAAATTTTTTAGTTTGAATTTTTTTATCAATCATTTTTTTCTTTCCTGCAATAGTTGGCCCCATGGGAATCAAAGGAACAAATTGTTCATTTGATTACAGACTTTGCAGAAGTAAAGCATTTTCCACTATAAATAATAATAATTTTATCATTACCATTTAGTGGTTAGGGCAATTGTAAATGGGGTTGCCCATTTTCATGAAAATGAATAAAACGGAATCTCAATTTTTTTCTGAATATCAGTGATCAAGTGACATACACTATGACATACATTGACTCAAGCAATAATGGCATTATTGACAATTAATCCACCTGCTGATTCAGCGGACTAAGCACTTCAGATTCCCCTTTGTTTAGTGGACATTGCAGAGCCTTTGTTACTGTCCACGCATTTGAATAGGGTCAGGCTTATAGACTGGTAATCCCCGCCCATGTTTGGGTAGACGTTTCAATAGAAGTCTCAAGTAAGCAAATGAGGTAGGGTATTGCAGTTGATGCCGTCATGCAACTGTCATGATTTTGTGTCCATAGTAGAGCAGGACGGCAATTAATGGAACTCCTTTGTATTAATGGGCTTCAATATGAATGTCTACCCAGTTTGGATTGAGCTGGCCTAGTTTGTGATAAAAATAAAACCAGGCATGAGAAGGAACTTTCAGAAAAAAAAACTGAAAGTGGAAAAAAAACTCGAAAAAAAAAAACGTTGTGAAATCCAGACAGAAATACCCAATCGGCTGAAAATAAATCCCAAAAACGCGTAATTCGGGCCAAAAAAAAACTTGAATTCAGTTTAACTGAAGAAGATTCTCATGCCTGATAAACTGAGGTTCTATGTGAGTTCAATAATTTGACTGTATATTTCATCATTTATTGAAAAAGAAATAATGTGAACAAAACTCTAGGTGGATTTGTGCTTGGTAAGCTGTGACCACTAACATTTTTGTGCAAACCAAGATCCATAACTTATTGCAGGACCTCATTTCTATTCAAATTTACCACCAGAGTATTAGAAAAATTAAAACACGAAGGGGTCTATGAGACCGATGCTAACAACACGGTAAAATTAAAAAAGACAATGGCGTTACGCGAATAAGTTACGTAAGTTATTTTTTTTCGGCACAAAGATGTTAGGTCACAGTCCTGCCCTAAACAACTTTCTTCATGATTTTGTTCATTCTTTGTTTCTTTTTGGAAAAATTATGAAATATATGGTCAAGGTTAATTTAACGTACAGTAGAAGCCTAAGATTATTTATTCGTGAAAGAAGGAGGGTGAGTATCTTGCGCTTTGGTCATGAAAAAAAAATAGGCTCGATCTAATCTGGTGATGAGCCACCTGAAATCCGTTATCTGGAAGTACAGAACCATTTTTATTCCCATACAGTTGAACAGTTAATTGAGTGCTTTACTCTGTGCATACCGAGCGGATTTACTGGATATCAAGTTCTATTATTTGCTCGAGTCAATGCTGCATGATGTACATCTACTGGTCACTGATATTTAGGAAAAAGAAAGTTGTGATGACATTTATTCATTTTCCAATGAAAATGTGCAAACTTTTGCACTTGACTTATCCCAGAGTATTGAAAGGGTATAATTAGACAATATTTAACTGAGCAGAAATCAGTTAATTCGACCGAATGCGTAACAAATGTCCTTATGCAAGCATCTTTCTCTCTTTGATCCCATGGGTAGTAGGACGTTTTAAGTTATCAGAGCATCTATACACACCAAATCCACCGAAATACCAGCAACAATAGCCAACTAGGATCAGAATGAATAAATACAGTTCTATAAAACATATTCCCAAGTAAGAATACCTTTGCTTATGTTTACTATTATAATTTTACAGTTCAGTAAAATTATTGTTATTTCTTAGTTTTAGAGTGTCTTTTTCCCCTATTCGGATATCATGAAGGTTTGTATTTTGAGGCGTGCGCATTTTAAAGGTGGTTGTTCCGATTTATGTGTAGTTGTGTTCTCTATTGATATGAGAGCTGGCACTTGCACATACAACCCCACAAGTACCGTGGGCCGGACGGGAAACCAAACCCCATTGCGGTTTGATGAGATAGACGGATTAAATTTATAATGCATGTTGCAAAGCCCTATTCAAATACTGTGCCATAATAAAGTGGTAACCAACTAAAACAGCGGTTTTTGTTTATACTCTTAGGACTGACATGGTATTTCGATGGTTCAAATTTCCAGGGACTGACCAATGAGAATAAATACGGCTTCTTTCACTGATCGACAAAATCGATACTAATCCCGGGGTTAAAATCGGGGGGGGGGGTCCCAAAAGATGATCGGAACCATGCCCCTTTAACGGGCGGGGGGCCGCCGTATATTTTTGCATTTGCTAAGCCAGATTCCGTTTCACAAATAAATTTCACCTCCATGAAATTTTAAGTGGTTCATGTTCTAACAAATCTTTGAACTTCAGTTTTTTACTCATTTTGTTCCCCCCTCCAAACGCTGATGAGTCAGGATCTTTAATTGCTGTCATAAAACAATAAAACTGCATGTTGAAGGATGTTGGTGCCGAGAACAATGAATTCATTGTGATGTATTTTGAAAATTGAAAGGAATATTATGGGACTTAGTTAGTCCTATAAATTTTCATGCCATATATCATAAGAGAACAGTTTCTATAACATACTTTGAAGGGGTAATTTCATGATCCATCAACCTCGTTCCCAATTCATCAGCATATCATCTGAACCGTAGCCTTAATAATCAATGTGTACCAAATCTTTGTTCATATTCGCGTTGTTTGCAATTTGGTTGTTGTATTTTTCCAGGCGCGGGTGACGGTTATTAAGTTTCGTTACTGAAGTGGGGATTTAAAGGTTGCGAAATATAAGTTCGACCAATGGCCGACATATACGTTAAAATCGACTCACTTGGCCATTATCAATTACTTTCATCTACCAAACAGACCTCTACACATTTTGGCATATAGCTAGCAAACGCTATTTTGAGACAACTTTTCTCATCCAACAAAAGATGTTGGTTGAAGAAATTTTAAAAAAAAAGCAATTGAAATTGCAAGATTTAGGGGATTTTAATGTCAAATTATGCCGGTGCCATCCATCGCTTTCAGCAGCCCACAAGTAGTTGTTTGCAGGGAAGAGTAAAGTACAGTAACTTTCACTGCATTTTTTCTCAAGAGTATTTCACTCTTGGGGGTAAAATTATCACGAGGAAATGTCAAATCTGAAGATGTGAAATGTTGAGTCTGAAGACGTGAACCATATTACGTGAAAGTAGCGTTAACTGCGTTGTTGCAAGGGAACGAATTTAGTATTCTGCCACAGGCTACGAATTCGGCAATGTAACGGAAGAAACGTTGTTAAAGGTGCAGATTTTAAAGTGGTGGCAGGAATATAAATTAATCCGTTGCAAGTACTACTTCATAGAAACTTTAATAAGTTTTAATTCAAAATTCAGAGATGGCCCTTTAATTGTAAATGAGGGAATGTGTTTTTATTTGTGAAATAAATAAAGGGGTAATGAATAAACTACTTGGTAATGAAAGAATGCCGTAATGGTCAATTTTAAGAAATGGCTCTTGAAATGGTGAAATGAGGAATGGACCCTTTAATGTTTAAATGAAGGAACACCCTTTAATTGGCAAATGAAGGAACGGCCCTTATTGGTAAATGAAAGGAACGCGCCCTTGAAATTGAGTAAATGAAGGAACGGCCCTCCTTTAATTGGTAAAGGAAGGAACGGCCCTTTAATTTGTTAATAGAGGAAAGGCCCTTTAATTGGTGAATGGAGAATGGACCTTTAATTGGTAATGAAGGAGGCAGCCCTTTAAGTGGTTAAATGAAGTTCTTGCCCTTTATTGGTTAAGGGAGGAGCGGCCCTTTAATAGTAATGAAAGGAGGCGACCCTTTAATGGGTAAAGGAAGGAGCGACCCTTTAATTGCGTAAATGAAGGAGCAGCCTTTAATTGGTAATGAAGGAGTTCTTGCCCTTTAATTGGTAAATGAAGGAGCGGCCCTTTATTGGTAAAGAGGAGCGGCCCTTAAAGTAAATGAAGGAGCGGCCATTTAATTGGTAAATGAAGGAGCGCGCCTTTAATTGGTAAATAAATGAAGGAGCGGCCCTTTTAATTGGTAAATGAACGGAGCGGCCCTTTAAATGGTAAATGAAGGAGCGGCCCTTTAATTGGTAAATGACGGAGCGGCCCCCCCTTTAATTGGTTAAATAAAGGCATGGCCCTTTAATTGGCAAATGAAGAATGGCCCTTTAATTGGTAAATGGAGGACTGACCCTTTGTTAAATGAAGTGGCCTTTTAAATGGTGTAAATGAAAGGCACGCCCTTTGAATAGTAAATGAAGGAACAGCCCTTTAACTGTAAGTGAAGGAACGGCCCTTTACATTGGTAAATGGAAGGAATGGCCCTTTAAATATCCAACCTTCCCCTCCCCTCTCCCCACCCCCCCCCCAATGAAGAAAAAAAGGAACAGGAAGGAACAGCCATTTAATAGGTAAATGGAAAGATGGCCCTTTAAAGGATAGCCCTCCCCTCATACCGCCACCTCCCACATCCCATTGGAAGAGACTTGTGGGTTGATCCACTGTGCAGTTGTCAATACTCTGCCACTTACTGAAAAACCAGTAATGGTCCCTTTGTAGACCTCCAGTCAATACCAGCCCCCTCCCCAAAGTTTGCAATGGATACAAGTTTGGATTAGCCCCACTTCACTCCACACAAAATTTATACAACACTCATGTATTTGACCTAAAAATTTACAGTAACAGTTTGGGAAATCGCCCATTCATTTCCCTAGTCATTGATCCCCACAAATATGTAAACCCCCCCCCCCCCCCCCTGTATTTAATAGAGGAAAAGAGGACAGACATGGACATGACACGACTTATGCGCCAGCTCCACCCACAAACTAGGGAGGCTTCTAAGGTTGATTGGCTAATGAGAAAGTGTGCAGTGATCTGATTATTGCAATGATGGGATAATGAGAACATTGTAGGACCTGGAGGACCAGGTGAATGTAATGACCTGGAAAAAAACACCGGCACATCAGAATAGGCGGTAATGTGTAACACTGCCTTCTGTGTGGAAAGAAAAATTACCAAGTGCCTCATACTCCACCACAAACAGCATCCAAAGCTGATTATTCCTCTCATGTTTGAAAGGAGTAAAGTAACACCAAGGTGGTCTTGGGGGTCTCATAGGAAATGATGTATCATTAAAAACAACCCTTTTCAATAAAGCCGGTTTTTATGTTCTTTGTGAGAGTCGGGATGCGATATTGTGTAATGAGCCTGGCAAGATGGCAGTCGGAATCGCGATGCATGGGTTTTAGCAATGTTAGCTGGGTTGAAATGTACTTTTTGAGTCACCCGGATCCGAAAAACCTGTGCGTGAAATTGACTCCCGACTTTTATTTTTCAAGAGTGAAACTGGAAAGTCGTGCGTGAATCACGCTTATCTCCGAGTGAGTGAAATTGTGAGTAATAGTAGCGTCGTGGAATTTGGTTACAGAGATGACTAGTATATTTAGATCGTCACCCACTGCCGAGCATGGCTGCTTCGAGCCGGTAGTTGCGAGATTTTGTATTTGAAGCAAGAAGAGGCTCTAGGCTAGGCATGCAATGATGATCTTGACGATCAAGTATTGTGTATGGTCGTGATTGTAAACATAGGCTACTAGTTGAAAGTAGTACCATATACCCATGATACTGTGTTTCTGTCAAATGTCCTATATGCTCCAAACAGACTGGGGCTACATAACACGAGCGGATCAATGGCTTGCATGGACACGGTGTTACATACATAGGAGTCACTAAAGGCCACAGCACTGCGGTATATATGTTTGGTCTTGAGTCATTGAGGGCGACTCTGGACATTCGCTTAGAATTTCGCATGTGCCGCCTTTCTCAAGTGCGTGTGGCAATGGAAAGGCCAGCGCGTGTGTTTTTAGGGTGCAAAAACCTAACGCGACAGTGACGTCACCTCAAACTTGAGATCGAAAAATAGGGAATAGCAGATGGAACACACGCTTCTAGCAGCAGTTGTATTTGCGTCACACAGTTGTCACGCTTAATAACGAACGATTCCATTACGTACTGACGTGCACGCACTTACGCGCTAGTTTGTTTTACATGTCGACAAAAAGCAGGCTGTAACGGCATGAAAATGGCATCGTGCAGACAGTTGGGCAACACCGTCACATACATTGGATCTTGGAAGTACCACATACATTGATGCCGCTCTGTGCCCTGTGTAGATATCACCACTGTATTGTTTCCGTCTTACATTTCCTTTGCGAACATGACATCTGGTTGTCTGGAACCATTCCACTCAGTGTATACACGATGTTGAAGCAATCGGTGCAGAGGGGAGGGGGACGCGACCCAGGGGGGAAAGAAACGCGAGAAGGCGCAAAAGACGGCGAGGAGGGGGAGAAAGGGACCAAGAGGGAGGGGGTGAAAATGACAAACGATTTGACGTCGTTCTTTAAAACGTCGATTCAATTGCATTTTCGACAGTAAATTATAAAAACGTCGACCTGTTTTCGACGTGCCAACTTCGTTTCGAGGTTTTACTTAACGACCTATGCCCGGGGGCACTACGATGTGGAGTTTAGGACAGCCTGACCGTAGGACTCAATTGGCAAGTCCGAGTCACTCAGGAACTGGGACTCATGCTCGGTGGAATCGGACTCGGGTCCCATGGGACTCGAACATCAGGGACCCATGCCATGGACTTGGATTGGCCGCAGACTAGACCTGCTGGAATCTGACTCAATTGAACCCAGTGGACTCTGACATTAAACAAAACTACAACACACATCTCCACTCTGCAATATAGTAGTTTGAATGGTCACCAGAGTACGCATGATTTGTTTACATGCAAGCAATCTTCTAAAATATTTAAAATATGCTACAAAACTTATCTAAATCCGATGAAAATAATATTAAATAGTCCAATGCACCATTCTCCACTATTTTGTGAATGCTCCAAATCAGAAAAGTCAAAGGTAATTGGGACTCTGAGAGCATGTGTATGTTATTGTTTTACATACGAATCAATGCACAGGCCACATGCGCAGGGCGGTTTACAACGCCAGAGACTTTGCTAAAAAACGTGTGAAGATCGTACTCGCGTGGAGTTTTAATAGCTGATCTGAAGAGCCACTCGCTCTCTTTAGCAGCGTAAATTGATAATGAGCATGCGCATAAAAAAATTGTGTTTGCCTGTCAAGAAGTGGTCGCCGTTGAACCGAATTGATGAGATTAATGACCTTACCGCCTGGTTATTTTGTCCGTTTATTACAGCAAGTCAGGGGCGGAGCCAGGATTTTCAATAGAGGGGGCGCCAAATTTTTAAGGCTCGCTGCGCTCGCCGGTCGACCCCATATTTTTCATTTTGTTCCCAGTTGGGGGTATTACCTGGTCTGTTGGGCCGCCCACACCAAGCTAAATGGCGCGCGGCGGCATGGACACCCAGTACCGTATTCTCAGAGATCTAAGGGCGCCGTGCTTAAAGGTAATTTTTATAGCTTACAGTGTGCCCGGCGCTCTATGCGGCGCGCGACGCCAGTACTATTGCAAAAAATAAGAGGCGGGCGCGCGCCGGGCTGCGCACACCCCTATAAATCCGCCCCTGACAGTGGCTATGGGCACGTGGGAAATAAAGCACTTTGCTCATAACGCAAAACTGCAAGCTCGGGACTTCAACTCAAATTTTGGAATAAGCTTTCTCAAGGATATCTAGTGAACCATGAATGAACAAGATGGTGCGGAGATCTTGATGAAATGACACATTTAATTTTTATTGTGAATGTGGTTATGTCTGATTTGATGTACTGTGCTGTGGCATTGATTTTGTTGCATTGTTGTAAATTGTTCAAAATAATAGGGGAGAATTCGTATTCCGGCACCATATCCTTTCAAAACATGCACTATATGAAGTTATTCCGGTGAGGCTGCCGAATTATAAGTGGTGGCACAATACAAAATTATTTCCGAAATATCTAACCGTAAATGCCAAGAAGAACACGTTGATTCACTCGAAAGATAAGAAAATTGAAACTTGCAGGAATAGCTAACAAGTGAAGGATAAGTTGACAGACTCTCAGAAGGTATATTTCCCAAATGAAAAATGACAGAAAAGGAAGTCGGAAAATCATCAAATATCTGAGTTTGCCTTATTAGGTGTTTCAAGACTTCACTTGTAGGGTATGTTAGGAGGCCTAACTTTTACAAAAATGCAAAAATCTTTTAGATTTTTGTCTTTTGATTTAGCAATCACTGATGCCTTTAAAGAGACATGAGGACGATTCAGAAAGAAGCACCCCAATTTTTTTTTGGAACCCCACATTTTTGGCATATTTGAATGCTTTCCAATGTATTAGATCACACCTGAAGTGAACTAAGCCGAAACGCCGTCTTTTTATAATATATGATGATTTGACTTTTGTGAACGACAGAAAGTCACAAGCACGGTGTTCTATGGCGGACAATACGATAGTCAGGCAAGTTCAAACAAGGTTTGCTGTTTTCATTTGGACTTGTCAATAAACCTTCGGAACCATTCTTGGTAAGTGGTATACAATCGATCCTGTGCAATTTGAGCGCAATTTGTATTCCTAAAAAACTAAAAAATATACTCCTGTCACTTTACGGTACCAGGAAATGGGTGGAAATTAAACCAAACATGACCGGTTAATCATTACTTAAGATCTCCTTGAAAAGAGTACGATCTGGAAGCTTTGCAAGTGCAGTCGATCAAAGTCCGTTGTCGAATCGCAAACGCAGGGCCCGCCGCTTTTTGAATTACCCTCTCAGAGTCTCTATCCGTCAAACTGGTACCGTTGACGGATACAGCAGTTCTCAAGTTGTAAAATGTTTGTTTAACATGTACCGTTGCAGTTTGTAAAAAAATTTCGAGCACTGTGGCAAACTGGGTATTCATGACTTATTAGAGAGTTAGAATGAGGAGTTTACGTACAGACTACAATAAGAAGCGGCTAGGGGAAGACAGGTAACTATAATCAAAAGATTATGGTAGTGTGCGCTTATCGTTAATGTATTCATTAAGTATTCAAAAAAAACTCTATCCTGCAAGGCTGGATTGCGTGACGTGCGACTATAGGCGTCGTCTTGTAATTAAAAGCCTGGGTTCGTTCCCACTTCTGACGCAAAATGTTAATATACATTGGACTTACAGATTGCAATGGAAACTTCAGAATTGGTTGTACTGTGAGTACACGTAAGTATTTTAGTATAGGGTTACCTGGTCGGCCCCCTAGCCGCTTCTAATAGTAACAATAACATTTACAGGTTGCCAAAATTCGACAAACCTACCTCTTGCAAGTTGCAAAGCAATGCAATTTACCCTCAGAATGAGCCAGTGGTATCGCTCTCCACAATCCGTGGCTATTTACATTCTTCTTGGAATGCCTGGATTACACTGATGTGATCTACATCTTCTGCGGTGCGACCGCGACTCAAATCCAGCCAGGGCAGTGTTTTTACAACTTGTAACACCATGTGGACACAAGTGGCTCAACATGACTAAAAACCGCTGCACGTTTGTAAAGTTTGAGAAACGCTATAATAAAATAGTTTGCTTTCTTTTGCTGAAAAGCGAGCCGCGTGCGGCGAGAAATTGTGCGGAGCACGAAATCCACGCCGGCGGGCGCAGCGAGCCGGCGTGGGAATTTCGTGCGAGAACTGCGAAGCGTTTTTTGTTTGTTTATAATATAAATCTTACAACCACTGGACAGATTCGACAACGGAATGTTTCGACATGTACGCCTAATAGCCGCTTTCGACCAGGGCCTGGAAGTCCAGGGCCTAGTTTCTACACCCGAATCGAATTTCCAAATTTGTTAAATATTAAAAAATAAAAAAAGCGTAATTTTTCTATTTTATTATAATATAACACCTCACAGGAACGTCCCCAAAGGACGCAAAATATCTAAACATGTTTTGTCATTTACCGGAACTACCTACCCATTCCCCCAACGTGGAGTGATTTAGAGTTGGCGCCCTTCGAACACATTGATAACATTGTTTTGCTTTTTTCTTGATTTTTGACATAGGACGTTTTTAGAAAAAGGGTCATTTTGTTTCCCCACGGACAAATGAACGGGGTTAGGGTCTCCCAAGTAAATTGATATATATTCGAAAATATCCCGTTTTTGTTCATTTTGCGCTCTTTACTGTGTTTACCCATTACAGAAATGCATCTATTTAAACACGTTTTTGTGGAACTAAAGGATGATTGGTGAGATTCAAACATCTTCGAATTATCTTCAAAGAATGTAAATAATAAATCGAAAACATCAAATTAAGTAATGGATATGCTTATTTCACTGACACCCCCCCCCCCCCACATCGGCTGGCACGGATAGCGGTGTATGACAGGATGCCGTGCAAAAATAGGGGTAGGGTGGGAAACTAGTAATTTCGCATCGTTGATGATCTTCTTTCGAATTCTTTCTTTTAACATATTTTCATATAAAGTCAAGAAAACCTTACAATGTTTTCTTTTGAAAATAACTCAGGGATTGGGGGGTGGAGTATTACATTACAAGGTTAAAACTCGACGCACGCTTTTTTGGCCAAAAAAAGAGGGGAAACGCGCGTTTTTGACACTCTCCGTGCTTAAAACAGAAACAAAAGCGACTGGCTTGATACCTAGCTATTCAATTAGCTTTTTAGCATAACACACCCTCGCACATTACACCCTTCGAACCTTTCAATGTAATCGGATTCGCGAGCTGTCAACAATCCATATCTCAATCAGGATATGAGACAAATTGCAGTCCTTAGCGAAAACACGGCATAAATCGACCATTTTAATGAGACCTTGTCTTCCAGCGATTCATGTTAAATCGTTAAAAATGGATTTGTTCAAAGTAGATGTGTCAAAAGATAATGTCTAATGTAAATCTCAAGAAAAATAAATAAATCTGAGGTCTTTGCAGAATCGAAATCGCAAAATTCCACTCCCGTCATGAGGTTAGAAGGGCGACACACCACTACATAATCGCTCCATTGAAATGACACGTAAAAATACCAAATAGCGCCAGCTGATTTGCACCCCGCGTGACATATTTGCATATTAGAATTATTTCCCATAGATCACCACTAAAACCTCGAATACAGTTCTTTTTTGATAGATTCTAGTAGAGATTTTTAAGAAAAAGGGATATGAACAGCGCCACCCACTATTTTGAGACGAAGTGTAAGCCTCTAGCCGCTTCAGAACCAGGGACCGGGGAAAGTCGGGGCCTAGTTTCTACCACCGAATCGAATTTGCAAATTTGTGATTAATCTCACGATGGTTAAAGCTATACTCTTTCACTGTTTATTATTAATATAACACCTCACTAGGACCGGTCCCAAAGACTGCCAAAAAGATCTCAAACATGTGTTGTTCATTACCGGAAACTACTACCATTCCCCAAAGTGGCGTGATTTGTGTTGTGCGCCCTAATTGCTAATGAAAGCATGTAGCCCATCAAAAAAGTGAGCACGCCCTCGGTTGATATTTCGGGAGCGAGAGAAGAGAGAGACCACACCCACACTGGCAACATGTTGAAAACTGGGGGAGGGGCACGGGGGGGGGAGGCACTATCTAAGTCCAAGTTGATATAATGATCGTGTAAAAGCCGGGGGCCATCCCGAAAATAGGTGGACGGGATGTGCGGGTATTATGGACCCCCTTTTAAAACATGCTGTCATGAATGACCCCTTTTTTCAAAAAATGTGAGAGGTCAGTGATTGACCCCAGTTTGCCTTCCTTTCACCAAATGACCCTTTTTTCCCTTAAAGTTCCTAAGCGAATGCCCACCATAATTTGAAAATCAATCCGTAATTCCCGCGTCATCATATCACATCATCCGTTCATCATCATATCATCATCATCATCATCTCATAATAATAATAACTCAGCCTTCTTTAAGAACGTACATTAATAATTTTCTACATGCAAAATAAACCAAAATCTCAACCATAACCATACTACTAAATTCTGCAGAAAGGCTATAGCCCCTCTCTTTCCTCATTCCACCTTACTCTCTCTTTTTTTTTCATAAACATTGTATTTTATAAACATATTTTTCTTTCACATTAATAGGCCCCCTATGCAATTAAAATAAACAAATCCGCATTACAACCGTGAAAGGACTATTACAGAGGTTTTAACTATCACAAATGTGCGTGAAACGATAATACTAAATATTACTGTCGTTTGTGTCCTTGTGGTTATAACCTATAACTTTAGTTATTGTGATTTGGTCGGAAGTTCAGGTGCTTTTAGGAGCTCCAGAATAGGGCGCCCCAATTTTCTAACATGTCGGTGTTTTTGCATGTACATACCATGCTTGCCATATAAATAATCTACTGTGGGAAATAACTAAGGCCCAAATCGATGTCTCATAGAAGAAAATCACAATTATGTTATAAAAATTCGGATCCGGAAATTCAAAAACTAAAAAATGAAAAACACAACAACAAACCAAACAAAAAATTATAAATGTTAAATGCATCAAAACGAAAGATCCGATTCATCTAAACTTCGGAATTCAGCATGTTAGGTGACTATTTTTAGTTCAGTTGACTATTTTTAATGATCCACACAAAAGGTATATTTCAAAATTTCTGAGCACCAGCCTTAGTAGGGCCTATATCAAGAATTTACAACTTCAACAATCAATAATTAAGTTACAGCAACAAGTATCAAAATGATAATTGTATTAATTTACAATTTGCCGTAACTTTTAACACATAAACCCTGACAGAAGATCAATAAGTAGACGATAACCGCACAATAACATAACCCAGAGGGTGTTTGAATAATCCCACAATGCATGGCAGTGTGCTCGAGTTACGCAGCAATGTCAGTACTTAGGGATAAAAGTGTCAATAAGTTTGAAGAACCACAAGATCAATTTCATAATCGGCTAAAAATTCCAAAGTGATGGATCCTTGTGGTCTAAAAGTCAGGTTTTCTGGAATTTTGGGAATCACAGTCCTTACTGAGAAGAAATTTCCCAAACTGGGGCATTGTGGGATTGACTAAAACACCCTTGACAATAAACCCATACTAAAGGTAATCCGCGCTTTCAAGTATCAACTAAAAAGTGGAACAATTGATACAGCAGTTTGTCACCCAAACAAAACAGGGTAGGGGTCGGTGAGTGAGTGAAGAAAGCAATGGGACACTCAACTCGTGAAAGCCTTTGGCAAAAGCAAAACTGAGGAGAGGGAAAACAGTGGATCAATAGGAAATTTAATTCCCTAATCTCCACCCCCTTCCGCGTTTTTCAAACTCCCACCGACTCCCACCTCCCTCATAACCCCAGCATTATCCAATGTCCTCCTGCTTCCCCCCTATTCACCTCTCCACATCCGGCCTCTTGATCTCCCTACCTTCCCCTCCTCCCAACCCCATCCTCCCTTTTTTCTCCCCCCTCCTTACAGCCCCGCTTCGCCAACCTTCCCCAACCCACTCCCCCCCTCCATTTTCTCCCCCTCTCGCCTCTCCGCTTTACTTAATACGCTTTCATACATTCTTCCGCCCCTCCCAAATCGTGCTCATTCCCTTCCCTATCAGGCGTTGAGTTGAAGAAGGTAGGATTGACTCCCATAAATCACATGATACTTGAAGGATTATTATACAACTCGTCGGTCCCACGACGCCATTCAATTAGCCACAGTTACGGAAGTGGTAAATCATGATCTTTGCAGATCTTTATGCGAGTAAGCGTTTCGAACTGAGTAAGGCTCATACTCATCGGGATGAGTACATGGATCTTACTATTGTGATGATTACATAACGAACCACATTTTGTCATCTGTTGAAGGAAGGTTTTACGAGGTACCTTTGGAGATCTACAATTGCACTTCTTACTATATTGGCTACGTGGCTCGCTTAACCTTATCAGGGAATCTATGGTAACCAGGTAAGGCAAAAACCAAAAGGCGCGTTGCTTAACGAAAACAAAAATAGGTGCCCAGTGAGCGGTTTGTATATTTCATATGTTGAGCTATATGTTTTCAATCTTTATACCGAGTTGATCATGATTGGTTGAGATTCTGGGGGATTGGGGATGGGGAATAATATTAAAGGCTTGACTCAGAGATTTCTGAGGACGGGCCGCCCTCCAATTTCCAAAAAAATCGTGGGTTTTTGCATTGTACATAATGCGTCCAATACTAATCATGGGGAATTGCTAAGCTTAAAGGACACTTCAGTGATTTGAAAATATTTGAAAATTGCAGGAGGAATAGCTTCAAAGTGAAGAATAAGTCTGAGAATATTCTCATAAGTACCCTTTTTGCCTGTAAGAAATTGACCAGAAAAGGAAGAAAAACGGCAAGTGTTCCAAGATACGATTCTCCATTAATTACGTGTTGTAGTAATTCCGAACGGACAGTAATGACCTTAAAAATCTCCGTTCTGTTCCTCCTAATTAAGGTGCTTTGTCTTATCAGTGCAGGGTATGTTAGGAGACTGTTACTTGTATACATACATGCAAAAATCTGATTTTTTGATGATTTTTTTCAATTGCTGATTTAGAAAATCAACGATAGTGTCTTTAAATCGAATTCCCTTTCATAAGAAAATCACAATTGTCTTTATAAATTTCCGGATCCGGATTTTTTGTTTATTACACAGTACCCTATGGCGTACTACTACACATACATGTTTACTGCATCAAAACGAAAAATCGATTCATCTCAAATTTGGAATTGTGATTTTAGGTTAATTATTTTAGTTCTAGTGCTATTTTTCATTATATACAAAAACATATTTTCGAAATCTCCTGGTCAGATTTTAAGTTAACATTTGGACAGAATTGCGCGGATTATACGTTGGATTGGAGAATTTTGCCCCCCCCACCCCCCCCCCCCCCACCATTGCACTCTGATATCTTTGAAATTCTTATATCACAATTTATTATTTTACAGGTGTGTTGTGGAATTTATTTTGCATGTTTTTCTCCTTTTCTCAAATAATGATAGTTAAAGAAATGGTTATTGATTTTTTACTTCAAATGGGGTCTGATAAATTTTATTTTTAAATTTTGTTGTAAAAGTGGTCGCCTTCTTTCAAAAAAGTCCACTGAAAAGATCCAGATCAATCAAATACGAGAGTTGTGTAATTTTGTGGTCGACAGAGATGTTCTATAAAATAGCTTATTGCCCACTTAGATTTGATATTATACAAGTACCGTAGCTGTTCCTAACTTTACATGTATGTAGAAGCGAGTAAGAAAAGTGTTGTTTTTAATTCTTTAATGGTTGTTAACTTGTTCTTTTTGTCGCTTTGGTTAAAAAAAAATAACTACTTTCGACCAAATTCGTCCCATGAAAAAAAAAAAACACGGCACGTGAGAAACATCCTGATATGCCTGGTATATGTGATTATATTTTGCTTATTTTAATATTGATGATGTTAACTCGTTCCTCGATCTACATGTAGGTTCAGTCAATTTGGAGCAATTACTATTTTAACATTTTCAAAGGTTTTGTCAATACGTATTTCCATAAAATAAGTGACGTAAATTGTTTTGAAACGGGAGGATGGTGTTGATGAAACATTATTGAATGTGGGTGACAGCAGTGGCGTAACCATCATTTTTTCGGGGGGGTGTGGTGGGGGAAATTGGGCGCGCATGATCAGGAAATCACTAATTCCAGGGGGGGGGGGGAAGGGGAGCAAGCTTCCCTCAGCAAGGGGTGCGCCCTGCCCACCCACCCCCCCCCCAGTACACCCTGGTGACAAGCTAGCTATAACATACAATTCTAGAACAGAAATCGTAAAGGGTTAGATATGAAGTTTTCATTTAAGAATGGCCCCTTCACCTCAAATTTCCTTAAAAGTTTGCGCCGAGATTTCGGGCCCGTTTTTTAAGTGAGAGCTAAAAACGTGATATTTTAATGCCCTTATACATGTACTAGTGTACTGTGTAAAATAATGATTGCGTCAATTTCGAGTCATAACATCTTCTAAATCAAACCATTCTTAGCCCTAAGATTTCACAAAAGATATAAACGAGAAAAAACTATAGAGGATCCAGCAGTCATATACCAAAATTTCGCCCACTTCCGGTTTAAAATCTGGAGGTCCTGGGGATGAGAATTTTTTTTATCAAAAAACGTTTTTTTTAATTAAATTAGCAACAAAATGCGCGCATAAAACAAAGAATTTGATCAATTTCATCCTTATTTAAAAAAAAAAACCGGAAAAACTACACACGAGGGCTACATCCATTTCCCCCGAAGAGGAGATACTGACACTATCCAATTATAAAAAAAATGATGGGAAAATAAACAGCCAGAAGAAGTATGGAGATACATGTAGGTGTTTGCAATAATTGCCATTCCTTTATGCAATATTACATTGACTATTTTAGTGTCGGATTATTGACTGACTGAATTGAATAAAGCTCTGAATCCCAGTTCGTTGAAGTCTTCAGATTAGACTAGTTTTGTGCAACATTACAATTTACACGGAGGATTAACCCAATAATTTCAAGAGTTTAACTTGAAATATTGATTGAAAGACAATAAACCAGCATAGGCCTAACGCACAAGATATTGATGGTCTTATCGCAAGATGTTGAAAAATTGCTTACATCTGGTTTTTTTAAGTACTTAAAAATGGAGTTTTCCAATTTCACATCTTGGTACCAAAAAAAAAAAAAAAAGTTTGTCAGTCGATAAGCATAGTTTTCGTGAAAACAAACTGAAAGTGACGGAGGAGATTTTTTAGGATACGAATTTCATTCAATTGCACACATCGATTGTAGACCACCTATCAAGAACGTTCCGAAGGTTTAATGGACAAAACAAAGTAAAAAGAACAGCCAAAAACCTGGTTCTTGAATTGCCTGATTATTGTAATTGTCCCCATAGAACATTGTGCTTTGACTTCTGTCGTGCACGACAGAACAGAAGAAAGTACTAAATTATCATATTATTACATAAAGGACGACCGTCCCGTATTCGCGGCCTTATCCTTGGGGGTTGTGTGTGATCTAATACATTGGAAAGCATTCAAATATGCAAAAAAAAAAACCGCTGTTCGAAAAAAAATGGGGCGTTCTTCTGGAAATCTCCTCATATCTCTTTAAAAAACTTAAAAAAAAAAAAAAGGGGTATTTTGTTATCCACAGCGGCACAGCCAGTGACCGTCTCATAACCCGGCTTACCTAAAAAGTTGAGGGATTTTCATACTATCTGAATCGTAGTATGTGTGCTTAATCTTTTGTTTAAATTCGATCTATTTTGAAAGAACTCGCAATTTGATAGAGTGGTCTGGGGCACGGTGATACAAACATTGCTTATAACATCAAAACGCACTGTAGAATCAACATAACAAATGTGACATAACCTTCTTGACGATGTCAAATAAAAAGATTGCTAGGTTCTCAAAATGCATCTACATAATTTTTTTATCAATGATAAACTTGACAGGGGCGCAACACGGATGGTTTTCATGAAAAACTCATTTCCCGGTGTGTATTATTTTGGAGCTTTTTGGCTCGGTGTAAAAACGAACCTTTACATTTTTCCAATTTAAATTTTTTCACCGATCACACACTTCCATCCCTCTTTACCTATATCCATCACCCTTTACCTAATCCATTCCTCTTCCCCCCCCCCTCTCTCTCTCTCTCCTGCCTTCCTTTCCTCTCTCCGGGCCTCTCTCGCCATGCTCTTTTCCGCCCCCCTTTTCCGCCCCCCTTTCTGGCTTTGCTTTTCCCACCTTCCTGGTAGCTCAGCTGAATTTCTCCAAATTATTGGAAATTACACTGTTTTGCAGCGGGGGTTACTCTAACCCCGACGGATTTTGAAGTCAACTAGTGTATCGCCCCGTGTGTGACCTTGACCTATGTGTGTGACCTTGACCTATGTGTGTGACCTTGACCTATGTGTGTGACCTTGACCTATGTGTGTGACCTTGACCTATGTGTGTGACCTTGACCTATGTGTGTGACCTTGACCTCAGATTTATTCTGTGCTCAGGTCAGCGGTCTTTTTTAGTGGTAATAATGTATTTCTATGTAAATTGACCTCTAGATGACCTCTGACCTTTGGGTTACTCTGAAACCCTGCAAACAAAGGTCATACTGTCTTCTCCTACCTACCCATATGTCAAAGCATAACGAAGCGCATAGCCAGAGAGACAGACAGGCAGAAAGGCAGATCTCAATAGTGACAGTGGTATGGATAATTCATTCCCAAATTATCATGATATTACTAAGATTTATTGAACGAAGGTTTAAGAGGTGATTTTGTAATGTCACTGGGACCAATGCTGCTGCCCTGGAGGCTGCCGTAGAGAATGCATAAATTACCGTTAGGTCAGTACAGCAGTAATCCCAAAATGCCCAAATCGAGCAGGCCGCCCCCCCCCCCCCCTTTGAAAAACCGACAGTGTGTGCAACTTTGCACACAGGCTGTCGGTTAAGGCTGTCGGTAATAATTTTGTCGCATGCGCAGTTTTTGAATCTGGATTATGGGTTTTGGCTTCATAAATCAACCAAATAAGTTCCTTCTTTCCCTGTAAATATCACATAAAAAACCGGTACGTCGACTTTTTTCGTAGTGCGTGTGTTGCAGCTTCACTACTGTGTGTGTAAGCTTGCGTTGATCACCGTCCGTACCTAACATTAAAAAGGTGCAACGAGAGATTTTGAATCACCCATGCAAATTTCATCGATTTCAATTGTCATTGTGTTGATTTGGCTACATGTCTTAAAGGAGGATGGCCCGATTTAAAGCCACTATCAGCGATTTCTTCACCAGGGGAGGGCGGCCAAGAAATCCCAATTTGAATTTCAGGCGTCGCCATTGGTTTAACATGTAAAAGCGAAATCTTGACGAAAAATTCTGAAATTTTTATATGTTGTCAAGAAATTATTTTCTTATTCCAAAACCGTTGGGGTGAAGCATCCAAGCACTGGAAGTGGAAGGTTATTTCTGATTTTTTTTGATTAATAACGGAATGAGGACGAGGTCGTATGTAGGTCATGGGGAACACCCATTGACCGACCCGCATCAGAGCACCCAATCAGTTTGTGGTTGGCATCCGTTATTGCTGTGAATTTTTTTGACATTTTTGTGTGAATTGCTATTAATGAGTGAGGCTTGGCCGCCACCGCCTGGTCTTCACAATGTTAAACAAATTTTTTTTCATCAAAGTCATTTTTCTTGCCACTGTTATAATTGCGAAATTGTGGTGTTAAGACCCCTGTCTGAGGCCCTGTGTAAAGTGGCTAAAGCATAACACGCCGTATTTGTCAAGATTGTTATGATTGTTATTTCTTGTTTACTAATTAGAAAAGTCGGGATGCCGACTTTTTACGGCCCGGAAATAGTCGTAAAATGGCATCTTCAAGCGGTTAAATGCCAAGAGTGGAGATCGGTTTTTTTTTTTTTTTTTTTTTTTTTTTTAAAAAAAAAAGGGGCAAATTTCCCAGTCTTGGGAAATTTGTCCTCTCAGGGCGTCAAAAGGCCAATTTTCCCAGTCAGAGGGCTAAAAAAAGGCTGTTTTAAAAAAAAAAAAAAAAAAAAACAATGTTTTACGGCCAAGTCGGTGGGGGGGGGTGTTTCTTTTTTTGGACTCACACTCCCCCGGGGAGGGAGAGAGGGAAGAAGTGGATGGAGAGAGAGCAGTGGGGAGAGCAATTTCTACGGAATGCGAGCATTCGGGGAAATAGCTGACTTCAGTGGACCCAAGTGAAATTTGCGGGGTTAGAGATAATCCACGGGTCACTATGCAATGCATGTGGATTGACCCCTTCCCAGGATCTAGCACAGTTTTCTGTAATTGTAATATTAGGTACGTTGTTGATTTCACAATATTTCACCCAAAATCTTGACGTCCAGTTCAACGAGATGCTTAGTACTTCAGCACCAAGCATTATGCTATATAGAAACAAACGAGAACGGCGTATTTTAATGGACACTTACGTTGTTTTTCGCTGCTATCATACATCAAGCGTTGGTGTTGTTGATCTAAATTTATATAAGCCGCGCCTTGCCCAGTGACCCAGCCAATTTCCAGTATCTACTGCATGCGCACTGATGCGGGGCAGGTTATCACTTTTGGTTTGGGAGGGTGTGTGGCCGGGTGTGCTTACCCGAGAAAACAATATACCAAAAAGGACAGATTTGCTAACCATCCTTATACCTGCTTTGGTGAATGTTTTGGGGCGACCCCACAAGCTGAGAGGAAAACTAACTGTTTTAAAATGTATTTTGAGCCATTATGGCGAGCACTATGTGTCACATTTGTGGTTGTAAACATTCTTAATACGGATGACCATTGACAAAATCCTTGCACCAGAAAGGAAACCCTGTCATATACCAATTTGCAAGAAAAATGGAACGGTCAATATGCCAAAATTGCTGGAAAATGCACCCTTCTTGGCCCCGCACATCCTGTTACCACCTTTTCACACTAAGAACCCCCTGGGAAAGAAAAACACATTTCAGAGATTTTTGTGGAAAATCTTTACATCAGCATGGCAGGGCAAAAATCAGTTTGTTCGATTTTTTAGGGACAGCTGAATGTGTGTGAATGAAATCTCTAATTCAAACTTTTAAAACAAGGGCTATCATACTCCCGGGTCATCATTTGAGCTTAGTGGGCACCACCAAAAATGGCGAGCCTATGAAAAAAGCATTCCCAGGCTAAGTTTATAAAAACCCAGAGGCTATGTCAACAGGTATAAGCCCTTTTCAAGTTTACACACGCAGTGCAGGAGTCGTGTGATGATCAAGTGGAAATCAACTTCTGGTTTGGGTTGAGTCTCGGGGAAACTCATGGGGCAGTTGATCAGGATGATAAAATATATATAGCAAATAGTGTTAACCGATCACCCTAATATCTGGTTGTACGATTACGATTTTTTAAAATTTCAAACGGTTATTCCGATTCCGATTTTTTTCTGTGTACTTTTTTGGCCATTATCTTGCCTTTTTACAGCCAAAGCTGACAGAAGAGAAAAGTAGCGATTGATTTAGGAAACCATAAAATGGCGAAATAGTTAAGTTGGGAACAACAACACACCATGTAATAAATTGATTGTTTCAGTTTGGATTTATTTTTACTGTTTGGCCTCAGTTTGGAACAATTTTTTTTAATTCAAGTCTGGACCTCTTTGATATTAATTTAAATCGGTATAGAAAATCGGTTAAAAAAATGAGAAGTTTTGCCGATACCGATCAGGTACCGATAAGGTCATAATCGCCCCGATTTCAAAGAATACCATCATATCGAGTTATTCTCTAATAGGCAAAAACTAAATTTGAGCAAATCATGGCATGCAAACCATACCGGCCTTTCTAGCATTCCTGGCACCAACTTGCGAAGTGTTTTTTCACCATCAGTGACATAACAGCTGTGCATTTGCAGCAACATTAAACCCATGATGAAGGGGATGCCTTCAATTCGTACAGGGGTCGCTGTTGACACTGTAAGTGGGTTGTAATCTACTAGCCAAAAAGTGGAATGAATTATGTAAGGGCTTATTTGTCTAGCAATTCCACTAAATTTTTTTTCTCAAGCAAGCGTATTTCAAACTGTAGCCAAAATATCACCAAAACACACATAGGCCAACATACACACAAACCAAAACATCACAACCACCAGCCACATCACACAGCCACACACACATTGACATTGATGTCAATTCCCACTGAAAATTACGGTTGCCTACGTGATTTCAGTACCTTCTGTTTTTATCCTTGTTCACTAGATATCCTTAAAGAAAGCTTATTCTCAAAAATTTGAGCTGATTCCCGATTTGTTACGTTTTGGTGTTATGGCAATTGCTCGTTTCCCACGTCCCATAGGCTATGTGCTGTAATTTCTGCCGTTTACGGGACAGAAAATACAAAATTGCGATTTTATTACAGACACGACCGATGTGCACGTAAGATTGTGGCACAACGTGGTACTAAGGCTAACAGTTCAGATGATATAAAAAATCTCAACATTTTTAGGTAAGTCGGGGGGACGAGCTGTGTGGATTACGAAGTGCCCCCTTTAATTTTTGTAATTTGCTTTAGTTTCATTGGATGTGGTATCTGATTTTATGACACATTTTGCTTAGTGTCAGATTGCATGTGGTGCGGTCTTGATAGAAAAACCCCTGTTTCCAATGAGGGAACTGTATAATGATCCAAGCGTACTCTGGGGTTCACATTGCCAGTGTGCGCCAGGATTTCATGGAGAGCTCGCACTAACAGTAAGTTGAAGTTGTAAATAAAGATTGTACAAGGTTGTCAAAGTGTATTCAAAACAGAAAGTTTTACTTTGTGAAAATATTAGTTCCATAGCAAAAAATCAGACATAAAATATGGCATTTTTTACCATTTTAAATCGCATTTGTTTGAAACATGCCCCGCCCATATACACATTCAAACCGATCATATTCCGCACCATTGACACAGCTTAAACATATACACAAATGGTTGGCCTATTCTGTCCCTGACAATAGTCCCCTTATTCCGTTCCAAACTATAGGAGTATTTCAAGTCTTAATAATGTAAGCATCATAAATGTTCGATTAAGAATAAACACGGTCATGAAACACAAGCCATAACCCAAGACCATTGCATACCCGTAGGCCATTACCATAAACGTGGCCATTACAATTAGCCCTAGACCATTACCATAGCCCTAGGCCATGACCATAGCTCTAGGACCATTATCATAGCCCTCAGACCATTTACCATAAACCTAGACCATTACCATAGACACCTAGACACATTACCATAACCATCGACATTACATAGCTCCTAGACCATTACCATAACCCAGACCATTACCATAGCCCAAGACCATTAACATAGCCAGACCATATTTACCATACACTGACCATTACCATTACCCTAGAGCATTACCCTAAAGCCTAGACCATTATCATAAACGATAGACCATACCATCTAACCCTAGACCATTACCCTAACCCTAATCGTAAATCCTAACCAGAACTCAAAATTGTTGTTTTGTGCTTACATTTTTTTTGGAAAGAATACGTATAATACATTATAGAACTGTTTAGCTTGTTGAAACCACTTTTTTATTTATCCCTGGAGGGGTAAAATTGTAAAAAACATTGGTTGTAATAAATACCGTTATGAAGCATTGGTAACCCATGCCTTTAAATGGTGGTATGGTTTACACAGAGAGTATAGAGCACTATTTTGAGGGTTATCAGAGGGCTTGTCCATTGTTGTGGTCACTGTATTGAACCAATCAGGACAGATTTATCATTAGGTGGTCAGTGCCAGGGGAGTTAGCTGATCATAGACCCGTTAACAGCAATGTTGGTAAACATGTTACGGGCCTGGTATCTTGAAATAGGTCGGCCTGGACTGTACATCTGGGCAATTGTATTCTGTTAGCGTTTTAATACTATGGGGCATTACTCTTCGCAGGTATAGATTCGCAGGCAACAAAAGGAAGTGACATAGGATGTTAACTGGTCTATACAATTGCTATGAAGTATAGCATAGTAGGGGTGGGCAGAAAGAGTGACGATCTTTTTCTTTCAAAAACGAGTGGATTCTAGGCCATTTTGGTGGCTGTTGAAAACAAATCCGGGAAGTTTTGCCTCTTAAGATGAATTGTTTTAGGTTGGTTTTAAAATGACTTTTAAGTTTTTTTTTTTTTAAATTAGGGGCGCTCTTATCTTAAAAAAAATGTTGACTTGGCTGAACACAAACAAAACCATTGCACAGTTATATTACTAGCACATAAGCCTAGGATATTCTCTAAATATAAAAACCTGTTTCCAAAGTAATCAAGTTCACGATGGCCTAAAATAAGAAAAAATGTTCTCACATTGCAGAGGGAGTAGAGTAGTAGAGTCCCTCATAAGCACTGCAATCATTCCACCTAATGGTCTGAATTATCACAGCCACTAAAAACAACTCTTAACTTACAAGAAGTTGCCTTCTACTTGTCTTTTGTCTGTTAATAATAGCATCCACAGTTGGAATTGAAAACCACACTGGCATGGCTGGCATGGGCATGCCACTGGCATGTTATGTAACTGGTTGTACAGGTTTGACCTTACAACATACAATGCCCTTCATCGCACAATCGTACAAGTCTCTTGCAAATAGTCTGTGGTTAGGTTAATAATAGAATCAATGTTGGTATGAAAACACTCAGTTACAATTGGCAGTGTATATTGACATGTTATAAAGGCTTGACCTTACAAACCAATACAATCTCTTTCAACATCCAGTAACCCATAAGATCTGGTCATGTTTTGGTTATTCGTGTATTTGCCTTGCCTAAATTGAAATGAATTTTTGTAAAAAATAGTTTTTCTGCCATATGTTGAGAATGACATTTTGCTTAATTTTTCTATGAAAAGGGTTTACTGATATTACTTATATGCAACTTTGAGGAATTTTAGCAAAGATCAATGACTAAGATAGTGCGTTTTTTTTTGGTTTTTTGAAATAGGGAAAATATCCTATTGAATTCATGTACAATTTTAAAAGTCATTTACCGACCCTTAAAAATTTCATCTTAGGCCAAAAAGATTTTCTGATTTGTTTTTAGCACACCAAAAGGCTAAGAATCACTCGTTTGAAAGAAATTAGAAAAAAAAAATATCCATTTATGCCCAACCCTAGCATTAGTAAGGCAAATGTAATTTTTTTAAATGTTTTGTGTGCAGGGATCAGTAACAGGACATGCCTTCTTGCCTTTGTCCATTAAAAAGGATTTGTTTAGAATATATTCCGTTATTCATATTATTTTTCAGTGAACTTGGGATTGTGCTGCATAGAGATGCCAGATGGAGGGTGCAGGCTATGACTTTGCTCAATACTTCGTCTGGTGTGTCTGCCAGGGTACGTGGGGGAATTCTTGTGAAATGGTTGGTATTCAGCTATCCCTTACACAGCCCGCGTGCCTTTCTTTTGGCCTTGTCGGTTTCATGTAGACTACTGGCCATTTTTTAAACCTCGCTTTCCCCCCCCTTGGCTCGCCCCCCTGGCCCTCCGTCGGCGCGTAGAGAAGAACCAAGGAGGGGAAAAGGGAAAAAAAAAAGAAAAGGCCAAAGGAAAGAGAGGGAGGGAAGGGCCGTGGGAAGGGGGGGGGGTGGACAGGATGACAAAGGGAGGGGGGGGGACCGGGAAGGGAAAAAGGGGAAAAAAAGAACGGGTAGCACCGGACGAGAGCAGGGATAATAAACATGCTTAGCTTGAACAATGTGTCAAAATTTTAGAATATGAACCAATATTATTTATGGATGTTCAGTAGTTGGTTTTGTATTTCTGGTAAGTTTGAGACATTAACTGTCGGTAATATCTGAAATAAGCCCCAAATAACAATATTAATTGAAATAAAGCATAATGCAGCTATATGGAATTTAAATTATAGAGTATCAACAAAATAAACTGGCTTACACTTGGTTATATCGGGTTGTTAGAATCGTGCATACAAGAAAAGGCAGCAAAAGGGAATAGGGAAGTGGTGAAGCACGCAGAGCAAAAAGGGAGGTGGGGAGAAGGGTGAGGGAGTGGTAGGGAGGATAGCTCTTAGGAGATAGGAGAGAGGAGAGAGAGACGGAGAGAAAGCACGAGGTGGTGATGGGGGGGAGGGGAGGCGAGTGAGGGTCCGCAGGCGAGAGAGAGAGGGAGGGGAGAGAGGTAAGGGATGAGAGAGGAGGGGAGAGAGCTGGAGAGAAGGAACGAGTCGAGGGGAGAGGAGGAGGGAAGGGAGAGAGGGGGGAGGGAGAGGGAGGAGAGAGAGACGACGGGGAGGGGGGAGAGGGGGAGAGGAGAGGGGGAGTGAGAGAGAGGGAGATTTTGTTTCAGCGTTTTTAACACAAAATGACATACCTGATTTCCTGGTTTGATGGACTCGTTTCCCTTTGTCAAAATAATGTCGTCATTACAAAATCACGTAGACAGAAACAATTGTAACATTTTAAAATCGTAATAAAGATTTCAAAAATAGAAAGTAGTATTTGAAAAAAGAAGCAAACTGGATCGTTTCACTCCACCACGATGTCAATGTTTGGTTATTTAAACGCTTGTACACAAAAAACCGAGGTCATATAAAATTTCCGACTAAAGTAAAACTGATAACACGTCGTCAAATTTATCAAATTGTTGCATGTGGAAGGTTACCATCAGGAAAAGGCGGAGTGAATGTAGAGATGTGACATTTGCAAAGGTTAATAAACCCAGTCATATTCATTTCAATATTATAAAAATGATAGTTAATAACAGATACGTAAGAATTACTTTCTTATTTGCGTAGGGTATGAAGCAGTGATTGTTTTGTGCAAAGTGCTCTATCCCATGTTGGTAAAACCAGAACATGGTGTGAAATTTCAGGGATATGTGCAATGAAGAGGAAAGGAAAACTGGATAGTCTCCATTGTGTTAAAAAAAAAGTAGTCGTTGACCTTGATATTATTTATAAACGTGAAGTTTTGACAACTTTGCCGGGTGCTGAAATATGTTTCTTAAATGCATGAAAAATTTCTGTTTATGGTGAACTAAATCTGAAGGGTATGTATTAATTAGGGTCATACATATGTTAACCATGCATTTGGGACATAATCCGAAGGAATAATTCATTTTGAAGGGTTTTCAGAGACCAATAAACTTGGGAAATCGGAAGAGAAATCACACATGTAATGTACTCGTCATGGTGGTCCTGTGAGTGTGACGATTTAGTCAGACGAACCATTCGATGGGTGTTGTAGGGAGTGGAGAGGTGGGGAGGGAGAGGGGAGGAGTGCGGGAAGTGCAACAACAGTGAGTGTGAGAGCAGTGTAAGAGAGTTTCATATGGTTTGGGTAATAACGGTTGAAATGATGATATTTTGGAGATTAATTACCTTTGAGCTTTCTGTTGATAATAAATGGCGTAATAGCGCGATCCAATCCAACGGTATTATTCCTAAAATAAGCGCGCGACGTCGCGGGTCATTGTGATAGCACAATGAATTCTCCAATGGATCCCTGCGTGTGACGTTAGCTAGTTAAATGAAATGATTGAGGCCCCGAAGATGGATAGGCATTGGCGAAAACATTGATTCCAAAATCAAAATAACAAGCGACTTTGAAGCCAATAAAAAAAAATGCAACACTTTTTTCAGCGAATCCTTGCGGACAACAACCTTCGTCACTCAAAACAAACTAAAATATCAATTAATATGCACGGTAAAAAAAAATCTAACATTCAGTCCCACGTTAAAGCTGGGCTTGCACTACATGAATGTGGAGGCGAAACTTCACCGTTCCATGCCCACCATTGGACAAGGTATCGCGTGCACCAATTACACATTTAGGTGCATGGTCGAATGAACTAAAGATGAAAACATACTACCTAGCCCGTCATGTCATTTCTAAGTTTTGCGGGCAAGGAATAACGAAGAGCTCCGGAGGGATCTGGAACTCAAACAATAGAACAAACGTCATGCAGGTGATTGATGACCGTTATCTGGTGTGGTCATCACTGGGGCAACGCGGGGGTCATGTCTCATGACATCAATCATAGTGAGCATAGGGTTCATGGGTCTAGCGATGGAAAGTCCCAGGGCAGTGGGTCTTTTCAAGAGAAACAGCCGACCTGGGTAACTTTTCACCAAAAAAGTACATTGCAAAATGTAAAAATCAGTGCTTGAACAATGAAACGCCTTGCTTTTGCGGAAATCGAGGATTGTTGCGTGCCCCGCGCACCTTGCAAGAGATCATGAAGGTAATATGCAAATCAAGTCAAGTAAGTGCATGTTTGGGATTTCCCATAGTTCTCCCGGACGAGGGGGGGGGGGGGGGGGGGGGAGGGGGGGGGGGGGGGTTCCGGGAAGGCTGGAGGTGGTTTTAGATAGAACATAACAATAGGATAGGATCACAAATACAAGATTAAATAAATATAAAAATAACCAAATAAAGGAAAATAACAAACAAACAAATATACATTGAATAAATAAACAGATAGAAAATAAGAAAACAAAGGAAATAAACAAATGAACAAAAATAAATAAAACAAATACACAAATAAACAAAATGAATGTACAATATTAAAAAACTAAAAAATATAAATACAAAAACAAAATGAAAATTCGCAAAATGCGAAAAATGAAGAAAATAGAAATTTTTTTTGAAAAAAAAAAAATTATATACACAATTTAAATACACAAAGATGTAGAAAGAACTATTATAAGACAAAAATGAAATAAAACTTGGAACATGGATAATAGAATAGCAGAATAAAAAAAAATAAAATTAAAACAAATAGACAAAAGATATTAAAAAATAACAGAGATGGACAAATGAACAAAGAATTCATAAAATGAATCAAACCATATAAAGAAACAAAACCAAATAACACAATAACAACAAAATGGAATGTACAAATATAAACAAAAACATACCAAATAAACCAAATGCAATCACAATGGAAAAAAGAAGAAATAAAATTATATAAAATTAAAAAAATGTAAATACCCAAAGTGGCTAAAGAACAATATTAAATACAAAACATTAATAAAATGGCAAATGGATAATAATATGCAATGAATAAACAAATTTAAATTATATATAGACAAAGATAATAAAAAATACATAGCAAATAGATGGACAAATGCACAAATACATAAAAATTGAATTCACTAAACAAAACCAATACACAAAATAAACAAAAGAATGTACCAAAATTATTAAAACAAAAATAAATACAAATAAAACCCAAATGCAAATTCACAAACTACACAAAATGGAAAAAATGAAGAAATAAAATATATGAAAAATGTAAATACCAAAGTGGATAAATGAACAAAAAAATACGGAAATGAAAAATTGTAACGGATAATAATTTGTATCAATGGTAACTTATTGACTTTTTGGGGTCAAAATAAGTTCTCTAAAACTTAAGAGTTTTGCTTCAAATGTAATTATAGTTAAGGTATTCAGAACTTCTGTTACGATGTAACATGGTGTCCCAGGTGTGACATTGTTACATCGTGGAACACATTTTCTTCCTATTTACTTACACAACACCCATTTTTGGTACAGGCATCCTCTATGATGGTAATGGGGGTCAGATTTGTATCGTGTGGCATATACTTAATGCTGATTTATATCACAGTGTTATATTTTTTAAAGAGGACGTCTAATAGTGTGGGTGTCCCCATGGTGTCCCTGTTACAACCTGTTACATCGTGACATTAATTTGTCACTTTTCCCTACGCAATGTACATCTCTCCCTTAGAGACTAAGGCTCACAAATAAAGAAAACGAATCGGCAGGAAAAAATCCAGACAAAACTCAGGCTATAATTATTTTGAAGCTCTCCAGATTCTTTCAAACCACCAGTGAAAGTTACGAGTAATGTGTAAAAATAGGGTCACCTCTTGGATAAAATCCTGAAATGCCATCAAATGGTTCCCACTTTGAGTACCAGTTTTGTGAAGTGACCCATATGGGGAACCCCTGATCTGACAAGTCATTAATTTCCAGAAAATGAAATTGAACCCCCTCATAAAAAATTCCTCACCATAAATTGATAAATAAATTGACCACCGTACTTACCTCATTACAATAAAAAAAAAACTTTTTCTCATGAAATTGTACGCATGTAAATGTCTCCTTATAGATGATATTAATGACAAATTAAGGTTCCCCAATGTGATAATTAACCCTGCGTAATAGCGCGATCCTCCAATGGTATTATTCCTAAATAACGCCGCGCCGTCGCGGGTCATTGTGAGAGCACAATTACTTCTCACAATGACTCTGCGTGTTGACGTAGTATAAATGAAATTGATTGGGGCCCCGAAGATGATAGACATTGACGAAAACATTGAATTTCGCACAATCAAATAACAAGAAGCAAAGGCGACTTTGAAGCCAATAAAAAAATGCACCACTTTTTCAGTGACACTCCATTGCGACAAACTTAGTAACAATCAAACAAACTAAATATACATTAATATGCAAGGTAAAAAAAAATCTCACAATTCATTCCCACGTAAGCTGGCTTACCTACCTGAACTGAGGCTGAACTTCACGCGTGTCCTCCCCATGGACCAGGTATCCCGCGATGGCACCAATTACACCTTTAGTTCTTTTGAATGAACGAAAGATGACAACATACTAGCCGGCCGCGTCAGGGTCATTTCTAAGCGGCAAGGGAATTATCGAAGAGCTCGGAGGGCTCTGGATCCAACAACTGAACAAAGTCATGCCGTTATTGATACCGTATCATGGTAGGGTCATCACTGCACGCGGTCATGTCTATGAATCAATCATGTGAGCAGCGGGTCATGTCTGCAGAATGGACAGTCCCAGGCAGTGGGTCTTTTCAAAAGTAAAACAGACGCCCTGGGTACTTTTTCCAGCCAAAAAAGACATTGGGGGCCCCCATGCAAATGTAAAATGCAGTGCTTGAAACCAGAAACCCTTCTTTTGCGAATCGAGTAATTGTCGTGCACAGCGCAACTTGCAAGAGATCATGAATATAATATGCAATCAGGCACGTACGTGCAGGTGTTGGGATTCCCCATAGTTCTCCCTGACGGGGGGGGGGGGGGGGGGGGGGGGGGGGGGAGGGGGGGTGTTCCGGGAAGGTGGGAGGTGGTAGAAAATAACTAGGATATGATGACAATCAAAGATAAATAAAAATAACCAAATAAAGAAGGAAAAACAAACAAACAATTTAAAAAGTTTTTTGTTAATAATAATAAACAGAAAATAATAAAACAAGAATTTTTTATAAAAAATGAATCAAACAATAAATAAAACAAATACAACAAATAAACAAAATGACTGTACATATTAAAACTAAAAATAAAATCCAAATAACAAAATGGCAAATTCGCAAATGGCAATGAAGAAATAAATTATATAAACAATGTTAACTACAACACAAGTGTTTAATGAACCTATATAAATACAAAAATGAAGAAAAATTGTAAATGGATAATTATTTGCTGAAGAAACAAACATAAATCTTAAACAAATAGACAAAGATATTAAAAAAATAACAAATAGATGGACAAATGAACAAATAATTTCATAAAAAAATGAATCAAACAATAAATAACAAAACATACACAAATAAACAAAATACTGACAAATATTAAAACAAAACATGAAATTAACCAAATGCAAATCACAAATGGAAAAATGAAGAATAAAATTATATAAATTAAAAAATGTAAATATACCCCAAATTGGATACATGAACAAATATAAATACAAACATGTAAATAAAAATTGCAATGGATAATAATATGTCATGAATAAACAAAATTAAATAATATATAGACAAAGATATAAAAAATAATGCAAATAGATGGACAAATGAACAAATACATAAAATGAATCAATAAACAAAACAAATACACAAATAACAAAATAATTACAAAGTTAAAACAAAAATTAAATACAAATAACCAAATTCAAGTCACAAACTACATAACTACTAACCAAATGGAAAAATGAAGAAATAAATTATATGAAAAATGTTACAAAAGTGGAGACATGAACAAATATAAATACGAAAAATAAATTGTAAATGGATAATACTTTGAATAATAAACAAAATTAAATCAATAAACAACAAGATATAACAAATAAATAGCAATAATAAAATAATTAATTAAAAAAATCAAATTAAAAATGGATACATGAAAAAAATGTAATTCAAATGTGAAAAGAAACGTATACGACATGTACATAGCCTAAGGAAATTTCCATTCGTTCATTCCCATGACTGAGTGAAAATCTCAAACTCTGCATATCTGCATGACCAGCGATCCTTCATTCCACCATGTATACATGAAATATGCAATGTTTTGGATGGCTTCTACAAATCATGCGTACATACACCATTGAACGCTGTTTTGTTTTTGTAAACAAGGCACGGCCCGGGAACTTTGAAATCCACGAAAAGTGGTTCTGGGACGGTATACGCGATATTCACGGGTTACGGGATGCGTGGGACAGCTCAGCATTCATATCATTCTGTCTACTATGGCAGGAAAGTGAGATCGTACTAGTAAAGTTTTAGGGTAACGCGAAAAGTTGAGTGAAAACAAGAAATAGCTTACCGTTTCACTTCATGGTATACCGTATTTAAATAGTCTCCGACAAGGCTGTGTACCTTTGTTACCAGTTCGAAAACAAATCCAGCCGCGAATTCAAGAACTCAAAGGACTCGATCACTCTGGCAAGGTCATTGTCCTAGAAAGGACCCGCCACGCGGTAAATTGTGTGATGAGTGATGATCATAACTCATACTGAGTGCACAAAATCTGCATGCTTATTGTCAAGCATCCAATCCGTAGATTACCGCAGGTTGTTTTCATATCGCCAAAATTAATATCAACAGCCAAAAAGTGTATAAATTCCAGCTAATGAAAACAGCGAACATGGCGAAACATTCCCTTCACACACTTTCAGTTTTGACCACTCGACATGCCCCTGAACATGGATTAAAAAAGTTTCATTGCACTTTTCTTCTGATTGGTCAAACTGTTACTCTACTGGTACAATGACGTTTAATTTACTGGGAGTTCCCTGGAGACTTTCCTATTATAATCGAGGGGAGAACGCTATCAAACCAAAAATTGAAGTGGAGTTTTAAAGAGATAATTTATTGGTAGATATGAAACTACGGTGATTAATTGACACTAAGAACTTTGGCACATCTTTTTTCGGTCATTGTGTGTGACGCTCCTCGGAAAACTACCTCGGCCCAAAACCACCCCAAGATTTCACAACAATGACCTCAAAAAATGATATGTCGCAGTTATTATTGTCAATCAACCACAGCATTAATCACATACCCTGTTGTTTAGGGCAATTTCGCTAAACACTTTTATTCTTCTTATATTGGAATTGGTGTTTATGTGTATGCCCTATTGGCCAAGTAGGGAAGTAATATGACAATGGATGGAACACCTACCTTTTAAATTTAAATTCTGTCCTGTATTTTGCCTTGCTAGAAAATAGTCACACTTGACCATGAATGTCCGATTTGTTTGTGTAGAAATCAATGACTGTGATAGTATGCAGCCCTTCCAACATGGAGCTACTTTATAAACCAGGCCAGGTAAGGCAATTATAGTGCAATGTCCAATGTGTGCTCTATGAAGGTCCAAATTGTGAACACTAATATAACGGTCTATAGGTGTGAATTTTGAAGGTGTCCTAGATTGCATAATTACATAGCATGTCAGAATCTTCTATGTATGTCTGTCTGTTGTAATTTGAAAGTCGACAAGTCGTTTGTCTTTGTTCGCCTGACCAATATGTTGAGGGCACCATCCTACCATAGGTATCTTCCTAGATTTAGCCAAGCCTTTGACAAACCATCACCAATGTATCCTACTTGCCAAAATAGATCTATATCTATTTGGATGTGTCATACACTGTCCTGCACGAATGCATATTTTATGCTGTTATCACGTGAGTGTCACATACATTTTAAACAAATTTATCACATTAGTGTTGCAACATTTAAAAACAAATGTTCACGTAAGTGCAACGTATGCAATCGCATAACTGGAAGGGAGATTTCGAGCCTGGCATTGCGAGACCTGGTAAAAAAATGCTAGAAGCGCAAACCTCGCACACTTCCTATGCTGTGCAGTAACCGATATGCCCGTGTACATGCCACATGGGCTGTGTAACTACCCACTTAATATGGATCTGGTTGATATTCTACGCCCCATTGTACATATGCAGAAAGTTTGTATCCCGAAAAAAACGGCAATAACAATCTTGTAGTATTTTCCTATGCATACTCCAGACTTGTAGGATGAGTATGACTACTTGTCCTCGTGTACGAAACAACTACAAGTTGTGTACTCTTCTCATAAATTCAGGGCATGGGTACCTCATCCTGTACTTGTACTCACGGACCAAATACTCATACTCAGGGTCAAGTCTATATTGAGCCTTATGTCAGATATGGTCGCCATTTCAAAGAACCAATGTACTAAGCAGGCCCGTACGCAGGGGGGGGTGCTCCCCCAAATTTCCATCAAAAAAGGAAAAAAGGTCCACTTTTTTGATGAAATTTTTGATAAAAAGGGTCGCAAACTTTAAGAAATAATTGACAACAGAAAGTCTACTTTTGGGGGTGGTGAAATTGTCAAAAAGTCCATAAAAGGACCATTTAGCGGAGTTTAGGTCCAATTTTAACAAAAAAGTCGCACTGTTTTTTTCGAAAAAAGGTGGGTGTCCACTTTTTCGAGTCCCGCACCCCCCCCAAATAAATCCTTGATACCGCCCTGATGTGTGGCTGTTAGAGGGATGGGCATTTTACGATCAGGCAGCTATGACTCTTGAATGCGATGTTATGGCATTATTTTAGTGTATTTGGAAGAATCGATTAATAAGACCTGTTTAATTTTTTCACAGCCTGGGATTATGTGCCGCCACTCTGCCTATGTCTAATTGAGCTAACCTTTGAATCGGCCCATTTTTGTTTGGAACTAGCTGCTTTGCGCCGGTTTAATTGTCCTGTGCCATACTTTGTGTGATATGCCAATCTTATAGTTAAGTCACTATTGATAGGGTTCTATACTGTAATCCAGATGTTTATTTCTCTCAATTACGTCGTGCTAAGTCCACGACCGTACGCAGCCATTCACGCCCTCAAGCATGAGTCAACAAGTTGAACAACAACAGCTAATTTTAGATCAACCTCAATCACGGTCGAGTGTAACGATCCAAACAGGTGCGTATGTGAGTTGCGTACACTGTGCAGCACACGCGTAAGCAACGGCAAAACCCCGCGAAAAGGCGAAAATAAACTCCTGGACAGAGTATAATATTCTGGAGAGAATAAGAAGCAACAAGCCTAATTTAAACATTGATCAGCAGTGTCGTAATACATTTAAAAAAAGCCAATATCGGAGTTTTTCAAAATTTATATAAATGGCTTTAATTTGATTACCGTAAGGATTACAGTGTAGATTGATTTTTTATTTCACAACCGATTGTATACTAATTGATGTACAAGTCAAAATCAGATTGTTACATCTCAAAACCATAATATTTTACACACTTGGTGCCACATGATTTTTTCTTAATCTACTAAACATATTTTCATACTTGATAAGCATACCAATTCATAGATTAGGGTAATTAAGGGGTACGATGTGTCCAAACCAAGCAAGTGAACACACAAGTCCGTGTGTCATTTCAGAAGCCTTGACTTTTACGATTAATAGTAATACATATTGTTTTAAAAATAGATACAAAAACTGAAATCATTCACTTGCATAAAGACAGACCTTCTAGGCTTGTTCACATCCATGTTTATGCTATGCACAAAATCTAATTGTTTTTAAAGATGAAAAGTGATGCTGTCCCTTCAAAATAAGTAGTGCTCTTTAATCCCTAATGAACATATTTTTGGCCAATAGCACATTTGGCCTATTTTAACTTGTGAAATTTATCAAACACTGAAGTTTCAAATGATAACATTTGCAACAACAAAAATAGTTCGCTCTATATAAATAAATTATTTATAGCAATACCCAACTGACCTTATCTCACCTCTGCGCATTGCAATTAATGTAGACTGCGAGAGCCCAGAGGCATTCCAGTGTGCCAGTGGCCAGGGATGCGTTGCGCCATTGATGTCTGTTACTTGTTCGACGACTGCGGGGACATGAGTGATGAAACCAATTGTGTCATATCGTAATATATATGTGTCAGCATTTCTATAAAAAAAAAACTTAGCCCAAATCCTCAAAATTGAATTTACTGTATCTAACAAATTAATTATTAAAATGGGATGACATGATTTAATTGTAGGAAGTTTTCATCTTGATTAAATGACCATGACCCCAAAACACCATCGTAAGTTTTGCTTCAATATCCATGCTTTTGAGTTGAGAGCTAAAACATGATTTTTCTAAGCCCAAAAGAGAAGAGTACTCTGTTAAAATTAAAGACCTATCATGATTGAAAATATTGAAATTTGCAGGAATAGCTTCAAAGTGAAGGATAAGTCTGTAGAATTCTCAAGTTACCTTTTCCAGCTAGCTGTAGAATTGAGCAGAAAGTAAGAAAACGGGCAGTGTTCCAAGATAACGATTCTCCATTCAATTCCTGTTGTAGTAAGTGTCGAACGGGACAGTAAGGACTAAAATCTCCGATTCTGTCGCTATTAGGTGTGCTTCTGGTCTTATGGCATTTGAGGTATGTTAGGCTACCTAAGCTTATTGGTACATATATGGCAAAATCTGATTTTTTGACTGAATTTTTTCGATTTGGCTGATTTAGGCAAATCACTGATAGTGTCTTTAATATTGTCAACTGAAATGGGGGCGGCATTTTAGCTCTAACATTCAAACCAAAAATATTTTAGTCCCTAAGATTTCTCAAGATAAATGAGAAAATAGTTGCTTTCTTCTTAGACAACCAAAATTTTGACCACTCCTGGGAAAATCTGGCAGTTTTTGTTTGGGATGAGACTATTAGCAATGAGGACGTTTAAGAGAGCTGTATCAGACTTCGTTTTTATTTATCATGCTGCACTTTGAAGCTTGGTGTCATTGGGCAAACTCCGGTACAGAATTGTTTTGTGATTTGGGGAAATAACACAAGTTTTTGATTTCACTAAATCCATGTTAAAGGGGCATTTCGTTATCCATAGGCCGTCATCTCCCGCCCAACTTATCCTCAAAATGTTGGAATTTTTAATAATCATCCGATCGTTGGCCGTTGTCGTGTAATCTTACGTGCAAAGTCCAATCTCCTCTGAAGAAATTCATAATTTTGTATTTCTGTCTTCTGGTCTGTGAACGGACAGAAATTACTTGGGGATTATTTGCCTATAGAGCAGCATGATACAAACATTTCGTCTCATAACATCAAATGAACTGTCAGAATCAACTGCCATTAAATCTTTTCTTCCTTCGGCAAATATCTATAAACACCTAACGTCAAATTCTTAAACCTGGCTGTGAAAATGTAATCAATTTCATTGGCTGATGCCTGTGTTCAATTCGTTTAATTGATCCCATGTAGTATCTGCGCTGCGTATTGGATGTTATTTTTATAGTCGAAGCGCTCCGCGCCATACTGCGTTTGCTACATTCCACAGCGCGCCTGCCAACGTTGTCTGGTCTCGTTGCGTATGATCGTTTGGGGGCGTTCAGCGGTTGTTCGATTGTTGTCACTGGGTGGTGGCAGATCGCTTTGCTTGTTGTATTAAAAGCCGTGAAACATCGTCGAATTGAGTTAAAGATGACCTTAAATGATAAAGCTGTTTAAGAATGAGAATAAAAAGAGGTATGAATTTTTGGGACCGGTACTCTCTTTACGACTAATTGAACCCGGCGACAGGTATAGCCATTATTTTTTGGGTGGAAGAACTCGGCTCCGGCCTCGTTCTTCCGGTTAAATAATGCTCTCGCCTTGGGTCAATTCGTCGTAAAGAGAGTAACCGGTTCCCAAAATCATAGCCTTTATTCTCTAAACTGAAGGTGCTAGGGGATCACACAATGTAACCATTAAGAATTTGCTTCTAGCTCTTCGCACTCAGTAAGATTCGCTTCTACTCTTTCGTACCATTAAGAATTTCGCATTCTACTACTTCGCAAACTTTACGATGGTCCCTGTATCAAATCCCTGTTAGTTACAAGAGGATACATTGAATACAAATCCAGTTATAAGCATCATGGATTTTAAAATGTGTCTTAACATAAAGTGGATTTTATGCGAGACTTAAAATATACGATGGTGACTAAATGTTTGTGAAAAAAAAAACAAAGGCCCAATTCCATGTCCAACATTCGAAAGATGTGGTCACCACACAAAAAAACCAAAAAAGCCCCCCCCCCCCCCCCCCCCCCCCCCAACGTCATGGATATTTTATTTTGCTTTAAGTGTGGTGGTAGACAGTGATGAGATATGAAAATCATGAAATTATTGAGGGCTTCTACGACACCTCCCTAAGTCTCGTTTTCCCGGCAGGAGGCATTCAGAAATTTAGGGGGGTCACCCTCAAAAATGCTGTGCTATGCAAAAGACATTTTGAGAGGGCCGTAAACATGTAATGGAACCCTCCCCCCAACTCTGAAAATAACTATCTGGGGAATTTTTTTGGTGTAATAAATTCACATCTGACATCAAAAATGATGATAGCTCCTTTACTTTTAAAGTTATTTGGGATGTGAAAATTGGCAATATCTTTCATTTGGGACCAAGTTTGTGGGGGGTCAGAAACTCTGTAATTAACAATATTTTTAAAATGTCGATTTCTTGTCACTCTGAGTCACATCTGCAGGACTTTATTTCTACATTACAATAATAAGCACATTAGGTAAGTAAATACAGTGAGTTAAAGGCAGCCTTATTGAAAAATGCTAATTTGCATTTTGTACATATATTGGCCGCCCCTGAAAATGCAATTGTTGACCTACGACACAGCACCCTCTACTTCAGATATGTTGAAGTATACATCATCAAAGACTATTCTTGAAAGAACCATCCTTGGTGTTTTGATGTCTTCATTGTCTTCAGCACAAGACACTTTTGCTGATATCCCCAGAGAATGTATATGGTAGATATACACTGTGCATGTACAATGACCCGTGGGTCCACATATACTCTTTGTGTGGTAAACTTGAATGTGTATTTTGATGGTGAAAAAATAAAGACACCACAGCTAGTTTCTTTCAAGGAACGTTATTTAATGGATATAGCTTCAACATATCTGAAAGTATGAGGGGGGTGTTCGAATGTCAACATTGGTTTTCAGGGGGGTCAAAATTTTCAAAAAAATTACCATTGCTCATTTTCAAGGGGCTGTACCACACTTAATACTTTTCTAATGTGTTCATAATTGTATTGGGTTAAAGTTCTAACTATGTAAACCCTGATTGACCAAAAGATGGACACAATAAAACTTTTTTCTAAGTTTGGAGTTAATGACCCCTCAGACTTGGCCCCCCGAATGAACAAAGGCGGCATATTTAGGCCTCTTAACTCTAAAAGTAAACACGGTATGAACTTCCTGATGCCAGATTTGACAATTCTGAACACCAAATATTACCCATAAATAGTGATTTTCAAAGTTTGTGGCGGCCTCCATTACTATCGGTGGACCCTCTCAACATAGTCCTTTCACATTGGGTGGCACTCTTTTTGAGGGTGACCCCCCTAATTTTCCAATTGCTCTAGCGTAAAACGAAATGAGACTATGAACGCTCAAATTTCAGGATTTTCTATCTCATCACTGTCTACCACCACTTAAAGCGAAAATTTCCACGACGTGCGCGGTGCACATCTCGACTGTTTGACATGGAATGGGCCCAAACATAAAGTGAGGCCTTTGTATTGGGGTGAGTGAAAGTCACATGACTTTATCATAGTAGTGTCATTTTCCAAACGGTATTATGGGATTTAAAATGAATTGTGGTGTGGAAATGTCATTTTTGGGCATGGTTTATGGTTATATCATTACTAGAGTTGAATTCCAAATTCTAGGATGGAATGTTGTGTCTTATGTCAAGTCAATCAGACAATATAAGGTAATGTACAGCTATTCGGGTCATTCATAGGCAACACTTCTGTCCCGACATCAGGCACAGTAATCCAAGTCTAAGTCGATCTCTGAATATATTCCTTTTACTTGGCAGCTACATCTACAGTTGTGACATCTCCAGTTCCTGAAACTACAACATGTAAGTTTTTTTTGGCAGTTAGTCAAATTCATGTTAAATCCTAGAAAAAAATGCTGTTTTTTTAAAAGTGTAAATCAATCTGATTCTTCAAAATGCCATGCTTTTTGGCACTTACTACTTTTGTGGGAACCATATTAGTGGCTTTTTGAGATTACTTTAAATTAATTTCAATGAGTTTGTGTTGATCTTCCTTTAAAAATGGAATTAATTTAGTTATCTTTTGAAGAATGTAAAATGCATTTATATGTGTGATTCCCAAGAAAAAAAAAGATATAATACTGCGTGTTAGGTCAAACCCATTCTCAAGGTGACAGAATAAAAAAAAATGACTTCTCCTGGAATTTGTAACCACTCGAATCTTTTTCCTTTTTCGCCCCTTTAAATAAATTGGTTTCAGCATTATGTTAGATCCAGCTAACAAAATGAAAACCTTATTTTTCCCCCAGTAAACCTTGTTGCTATAACAGATTTTTGAGTGCAACAACGGTCAGTTACTTCTCTATGAACTTGTGCAATGGCATTGACGATTGTGGTGATGGTAGTTGCGAATGAGACAAACCTGAAGCGTAGTAAGTTAAACTTCAATAAATTTCAGAATTGAATTGTGATCAGAAAGTCTGGCCTAGGATGAATATAAACCATAAAGGGGGGGGGGGGGATATGAAAGGCTTCCCTATTCAGTGTGTTTAAATAGCTATGAGTTTCGTTTCTGTGTTGCTGCTTCTTGTGTGTCAAGACTTTGTGCAAAAACTACCTTTAGGTCGTCCGATGCAATCGGAAAGACCTTAGTTGATATGATTTCCTATGGCTCTCTGTGTGTCCGAAACATTTAGTATATACCTTTTGGAAGTTTTGGTTGAACACTTTTTCAAACATAATGTAAACATTCTAGTGCAGAGTGATGAATCAAGTTATACATGAGACAAGAGTCTTATGTGGGATAACAGATGAGAGGTCAAAGGTCATTCAGGGGTCAGTAGGATATATATTTCTCTAGTATAAACCTTTTTTGGTTGACTCTAAACTGATTGTAGCTTTTTAGTGCGTGATGGAGCAAGTACATACTTGCAATTGGTATGCTTATACAGTGAGACAAGGGGTCATTATGTGGGGCAACAGATGGGAAGTCAAGGTCACTTAGGGTCAATTTTATTACGCTTCTCATTCTAGGACAACATAATTGGCGACCCTATTTGGGACTGCCCTCACTATTTTCAAAAGCATGATAGCAATTATTATATTGTTTGCATTTTTTAGCTTAATATGTTTTCTCATGAGTCTTACAGTTCATCTTTCTTATTTGATACAAAATGTTACTGGCAGGCAGTTTGGGTGGTATAAGACAATAATTCACTTTACATCTAAACTGAATAGCCAATGAACTTCAACATGGTACAGTGATATAACATGATATTAGCTGATGATTGATAGTATAAGTCAGAGGAAAATTCCTACTTGTTCCCCACAGCTCTTCCATGAATAATAGTAATTCAGATATGACTGGCCAACAGTATCATTTCGGCTTTAGTGAGAAATACCTTAAAATCTGGCACTCATGGTGGAAAAGAATTAAGAAGGAAACAGTGAAACCCCTAAAACTAACAAACACAAGCGGGGGTGATAATTACAACTTTGTAAATACATAATGATATGTGATATTTTGTATTACAGGTTGAAGCATTACAACTCTCAGTCCAAGTGAAGCAATCTACACAATGGTAAGGACTAGCAAAGAAAGAAAATACAGCAGTATCTTTGGTGTGGCATGTTGTGTTACTTTATTCAGTAAGAGTATGATTTAAGCAATGCAAAACAATTTGCTTTCTAGCCAGATAGGAGTATAGCATACTTAAAGGGGCTGGCCTGATTTATGTTATATAGTTTTTCATCTTGACAGAAGGGCCGTCAACCCCAAAAATCCATCTGCAAAGTTTAGACGCCGATCTTTCAATCCGTTTTGATATGAGAGCTAAAAACATGATTTTTAAGCCCGAATAGGAGTAGTTAACTGTTGTAAAATTAATATTGTCACAAAATGGGGCACATTTTCGCTCATAACTCCAAATGGGAAACATCTTTAGCCCTAAGATTTAAAAGGGTTAAATGAGAAAAATAGTAGGCTTTCTTCAGATACCAAATTTTGACCACGTGATGTTTAGATCTTATTTTTGTTGTATCTTAATTTCACAACTATTTGCCTGGTCCAGAGGGTGTTTTGAATCAATCCCACAATACATTGCAATGTGCCTATATACTGTACACTGTACTAAAAACATTCAGTATGTAGGGATAGGGGAAAGTGTCAAGAAGTTTAAGTACCACCAAAACAATTCATAAGCATGATAAAATCCCTTAAGTACTAGCACTTTGTGGGCTAAAATGAGTATGTAAAAGCCAGGGATTTTATGTGTTAAGATAGGTTTTTGGGGGACACTGACTTATTAGAGGTGAAATTTCCCAAAACATGGTGCATTGTGGGATGAACTCAATTAGACCAATTATATCTCACATATTTGATTGTATCTTGGCTTTGTTTATACTGTGTACTTGCTTTAAGTTAATATTAGCTTGGGATACTTGTACTAAGAAAATGATTAGCACCATCTGACAAAGCTTGGGAACTGTGTTCTAATATTAAACTGATTTAGCACACATCTGACAAAATAGCTTGGGAAAAACTGTGTTCTAATAAATGATTTAGCACACATCTGACAATAGCTTGGGAACTGTGTTCTAATGAAAATGATTTAGCAACACGTCGACATAAGTCAGATGTCTTTACATTCTTTAGATCACCCTTTCTCCATTATATAAATGGCACAATCTCACTTACCATTAAGTTGACTTATTATACTAGACTATCAATATCTGAAATCAAACTTTCAGTAAATCCGTAACACCGTTTGACACATGGTCAATTTAAAGTCAGTTTGGGTAATTATTGTAATTTTTTCCCTTCTAATACAATCCATCTGGAATATTTTTTTGATGGGCATGAAGGTGGAGCAACAACCATGACAGAAGAAAGACAGCTTCTACAAAGTCACCTGCAGCTACTACAACATCTGGCAATCACCAAAGAGTCTGCAATGCACAGTCATCGCAACTACAACACAGACTACAATCACTGCACAGTCACCTTCAGCCTACTAAACGGTCTGCAACAATGCAGAGTATTTTGCATCCTCTGCACAATCTGAAACTATGGGCAGTCTCTGAAACCTCAGACGACTCTGCATCTACTTCAACAGCTAACAAACATGAACAGTTGGAATGCTTCAAAATTGCTACTTTGCACAGGCTTCTGTTACTGGACCGTCATATGCACCTCAAAAACCATCAACAGCAACTTCTAAGGCTGTCACAACTGAGGAATCTGGAACAAAATTCAAAATCTGCCACAAGTGCACAGTTCGTTACTGCAACTACACAAACCAATATTCAGACTAATCAGGTACTGCCACCCCTGAGCAGTCAGCAACAGCTCAAAGTTTTCAACCTCATGCAACAGTCATCTGCAACTACTTTACAATCTGGAGCAACTCAAAGGTGGCCGCAACCTCTGAACGCTTCTTACTGCAACCAATTACAATATGAAACTTCAGCCACAGTCAGCTGCATACAGACAATTTTGTGACAGCTTCAGAGATCACAACCACTGCAAAGACATTTCCAACCACTAAAAATATTTTCAACCCCGTTGTCACTGTTACGGTGTCAAAGTCGTCAAGCACTGCAATACCTGTAACTTCTGGTAAGATGGGTTTCTTTCTATTTGGATTATCAACATTGGACCACTAATAGAAACATTACTTCATGTTTTAATAATCTCCTAATTAATGATTATTTTCTTCCTGAAACACACTCTCTTTCAAGTTTAATGTGCTAGAACAAATAAAGGTATAGTAATTGAGGGAATTAAATATAAAGGGTGGTAAAAAAAATGCATTGATACTAAGTCAGGGGACAGAATTAGGCGGACCAATTGCACGTATGTTAAGGTTTATCAATCAGCGCTAGCACGGGCCTTGTGATTGGTTTGAATGTGTAGTATGGGCGGGGCATGTTCGAACAAAATGATACTAACATGTCAAAAAATGCCCTATTTGAGTCAGGTTTTTGACTCACAGACACATTAATTCATGTAGTAAACATTAAAACGTTAACCAGATTCTTCTTCATGGCCGACAATTGTTCTGCACCAACAAAGTACTCAGACACGCAATTGTGCTTATTATGTCCCTGACTATAGTTCTAATCCTAGAATTAGACCTGACTAGGTTGGGATACAATAAAAAATTTTCGGGTGATGAAATGATGAAATATCTTAAGTTTAGCTGTCCAAAAAAGTGGTAAAGATAAATGTACACTTTAATTTTGTTCTTTGATATATTGGCATATAATAGCAAGGTATATGTTTTAGAGGAACAGGTGTACAACCTTTTAAAACTTTTAGTGTTAAAAAAAAAAAGTTGTGATATTAAGGCTTTACACACTGAGGGGTGATCAATCCACTTTTGCGATCGATCACCGTTTTCGAAGACGAATGCA